>JAUTBV010112802.1:0-14057 GCA_032361325.1 Lepetodrilus fucensis
CAGTACATATGCATGCAAGTCATGATATTAGTGAAAGATTCTAGAAAGTGACTTTAAACCCCAAACCAACCAAACCAATAATGACAGTATTTGTAATTTTGTAGTGTGTCCTTCAATGAACATTGTAGAAGCGACTATCATTAATAGGACCATGAATGTCAGTCATTGGCATTCATTACAATGGCCAATTGTTCTTCCATTGTCATATCATTGTTCTTCAGGCATCATGTCATGTCACGTCACATTGTTACTTCATAGTTATGTTAACTGAATTAGTTCTTATTAAAAAAAATTTTTTTTTATCCAAACTTGTCTGTTGTTTTTAGTGACTGTCATTAGATTTCATTGTGCCATGAAGTCAATGGGTCACAAGACCAAATTTACCATGAAGCGGTTGGTCTTGTGACCCATTAGCTTCATGACACATTGAATGCCAACGACTCGACATGAAGCAAATGAAGCAAATCAACACTGAAATCGGACCTGGTAATGATCATTGAATGCAAATACTTCTGCCCATTGTATTTAAGGTTAAATTTATGGTTGTTTTGGACTAGTTCTTAGCTATAACTGCAAATTAAATTCACTTGACTGTTGACATACATAAGAATTTGTCGTAAATTGGTGAAAGATTCCTGCAGCGACATTCACTTGTACATAAAATCATTTTTGTACTTCCAAAAAGCTTTCCACCGCTGTGTGGTTGACAAATCTCCATGGCATGCAAGGGGACATAATAATGTTCGCTCGCAGATTCCTTCATAGATCAGTTGATACATCAAAGACAAGATATACAAATATGATTTTTTTTATAACTATTGAGTACTGGGGACTTTTGGGTGGATAAATCAAGCGTAATTAGTCTTGGATCGAAATGTGTCTGTCCGGTGTATTATCAATTGATATTATGCCTTTAATGCACTGCACATGATATCTCCAGTTACCAATGTGTTGCCAATATTTTTACTATTCTAGTTTATCAAATTGCAACAGTTTACCGGATTCAAGATTACTGGTCTTCCACATACAATGTATATATAAGAACTCGATATTTCTACACTTGGAAGTTCACAATAAGCTGACATAAAAACAAACAAGATTCTTGTTGCGACATTTTTTATTGCTTAATATCAAACTCTTGGTTATTGTTTGCATGATACACCACTCAATTGTTTGCAGAACTCTACACTTTGACAAGCACTCATCACACAGAAAAATCTCTATTCCCCCCCCACTGTAGGCAGTGGGCTGTATCTAGTGGGAGCAAAGCCTGTGAACAGCTATACAGTGATTAGGGTGCCAGTAAATGTGATTTTTTTTATATCGGTGCTAGAGACGGCGAATCAAACCATTTATACATTGCTCATCTCTAGGTGTGTGCTGTTTTAAATGACAGTTGATGAATGTCTACTACGATGTACGACGATGGGGGTAAATGCCACTACCGATGTGGGGAGGCCCACCCACGCAATAGTCCACCAGGCTCCACTCACGATATCACAAATACAGCTGTTCACATCAATGTCCCCGGCAAAACCCACAAGAAATGCGAGACTGGTCAACTAGCACAAATATACAACATTTTCCCAGGTGTATGTGAAGTGAGACGACCACCATTGCACTACATTAACCCTCTGTATGCTGGATCAAGCTCTATCTCCAGCAGGTAGATGGTTAACAGTGGACATGTATATTAACACAACGTGCCAACAGCTTTGTAAAATGCAGATGAAAACAAAAAGCTTCCTTAGTAACTGTAAACAGTAAACGTGACATCCCCTGTAATTCGGGGCTTCGTATTTCTGAGTTAGTTTTATTTTGGGACATAGAATAGCATACAAAATTGTAAATATTACTACAGACACATATAAACAAGTAGAAGTACTTCGGTAACAATATAAAATATAGTGTGGGAAAACATAATCTAACTAGTAAAAGACACATCTAAAGAGAAGAACTCGTTACCGAAGTACTTTCACACTTTGATGATGATGATTGCAATGAATTATTAAACAGTTTTCCCAAATGCATGTATGTATATAATGTATATATAATGTATATATGTATGTACGTCGACCTGCGGACATGGCTTAGAGCGGGCGTGGTGAGAGCACAATATTTACGGATCACAGTTAAGCAATGAACAAACAACTATCACAAGTTTTACATCGAAAAATATTTGCATATTCGACTAGTATGGCACAGTACAAATTATCATAAATTTTGGAAAACCTTTGATAATTTTAAAGTCATTTATTTTACTTACTGGACAAAAGCAGTAATTTGGATGCAGATTTGAATTGGGTGTGGTTATTGGGTGCAAGCAGGTGTTAGGACAAGTTGTCATTGTTATACTGGGGTTAGGCAAGGTTCCAAAGCTATTGCTTACATAACATTGCTACATTTTTGTGGATACAGACTTTGACGATTCCAAACGAGGCAAATGTTCCTCCACAGATATCGTTACGTACAAGATAGCTTTGGGAACATGGCTCCAGGACTAACAGGACTGGATGCTGCAGTCATAGTTTTTCATTTCTGTGGAATACCTGGATGTATACAGGATCCAACAGTTGGCCTGTGCAGCCTGACAGGATCCGACAGTTGGCCTGTACAGCCTGACAGGATCCGACAGTTGGTCTGTGCAGCCTTACAGGATCAGACAGTTGGCCTGTGCTGCCTGACAGGATCCGACAGTTGGCCTGTGCAGCCTAACAGGATCCGACAGTTGGTCTGTGCAGCCTGACAGGATCTGACAGTTGGCCTGTACAGCCTGACAGGATCCGACAGTTGGCCTGTGCAGCCTGACAGGATCCGACAGTTGGCCTGTGCAGCCTGACAGGATCCGACAGTTGGCCTGTGCAGCCTGACATGCTGGCAGTCTCTGACTAACACACAATATACGTACAAGTGTTACAAGCTGGGTTAATATGCAAAATCAATCAATGTAGAGCAAAACATAACTAACACGGGAAATGCTCACTACATACATAGCAGACCTAAAGTGTTGACCAGTCATACTGCCACAGGAAATCGGGACCAAGTGCATAGTTTTGATTTTTCATCATTAATTTTGCTGAATGCCCTATACATTAATGAACCTACTTGGTCGAAAACCTGACAGAACAGGCACGAGTGAATTTACAAGCCAGTGATTGGTAATAGTAGTCAATATTCTGTAGACTACATTACAATGTTCTAATAAAATGCCAGGCAACAAATAATCACAATTTTTTATGAACTTTTATGCGTGGCTCTAGGTCAACTATTATTGAATTCATTGTAATGAAAACAGGCAATATTTGCAGCCTGGAGAGCCCCACTCGCTGACTTCTGGAGGGACAGATATGAAATACACCCTGCACAGGAAGGGAAGATAAAATCTGTTTACAAAATATACTGTTCAGATTAAATACTACATTACTATTCCACCCTCCTGAGCATCTCGCCCTCTACCACACGTCATGCAAACTTTGAGCTACGTCCACACCATGCATTCGCTATAGATTAAACAGAATAAACATAACATATTCCATAGCACTCTATAACAGTACAAATCTGACTACGGAAAACAAATGGATAATAATTACTAACTACTCCAGTGTATGTAATTAGAATACTGATCCAGTACGTTACACGGAGGCTGGGACACGGCAAGTATACTGCAACAAACAGGAAGTAGTGGTCAGATCGATTGTCCAGCGGCCATCTGACCGCCTTGCATGCTAAGCTAAAGTCAGATTTCATTGTGCTACATGTCCACCTATACACGTGTCTATAGCATCGGGCGTTCTCAAAACTAGGATTGGATCTTGTAGAGAACGTTAGAGTGGCGTCACTGGAATCTCCTACCGTCCTGAACAGCGCCAATAGACGGGTGTACTATACACAGACAGGACAGGTGTACTGTACACACAGGCAGGACAGGTGTACTGTACACATACCAATTTGGCGAGAAATGGATATGAAACGCACCACATGATTGGAATGTATTCTATACTAGAAAAAACAACAAACTTCTACTGCCAGTCCATGGGCTTCCAATGACAACAGGTTCACAGAGTCGGACTCATTAACCTGTAGTGAAATGTGGAGAATCTATCTTCAGCTATATGAATACGAATATAATTTTAATATTACATTTCATCTGCCGTAGAATCAAATTCTAATTACTTTCATGCAGGAATAAAGTTGTGTATTGAATAACATCTGACAACCATTGACTAAACTACATGTGTATATATTAAAAAAATATTGTGAAATACACTATCAGTGAGAAAGATTTTAAGGGTACTTATGATATGAACAAGTATAAAAATCCCAGATTTTCACTAGGCTTCAAGATAAATTCAGTATGAAATATATTTCTGGCTAATACCCATTTAAAAAAAAAAATTACTGATTAGGAAAATGTCCCGTATTCTAAATGCCAATTAGGCTTCATGTAGTATTCTTCATGTTGTATTACTTGTTTAAAAATGGATGCAGTAGCAGTTACAAATCAGAATATGCAGACCTGTGCACTGACAGCATTATACGTAACAAATTAACACAAATCAACACAGAATATACCACTGGTATGTGTACATTTACCAACTCATCATTGTGCACTGTCACTCTGCTGTACACATTCAGGGCTATATTACTAGTATACACATTCAGGGCTATATTACTAGTATACACATTCAGGGCATAACACTAGTATACACATTCAACAAAAAACTGATCTATATTTGATCAAGATTTGCTATAACTATAAATATTCCAGAGTATACCACAAACATAGGACACATTCAGTATTCACTAGTATACACATTCAGGGCTGTACCACTAGTATTATACTATATGGGGCTTGGGGAATGCTAAAATAATAATAGTTTGGAATGATAACAATCTACACGGGCAATGAAAACATGCAACTAATTCTTAACAAGTTATTGTAATAAAATTTGCAAAATCTGCGAACTGAATACATCTGGTAAACACTGTGTGTTGCTTAACAATAACACTATGGAGCATTCACTTCATGGTTTGGCATCCACCCTGTTTGTCGGATATCTATTTAAATCGTAATAGACACCTCTTACATTCACGTTGTCACATATCTTTGTTCACTCTCGAAGTAATCGTACATAGGAAAGCTAAATGAACATATTAAATAAATCAGAACGTCTTGAGGAGCTGAAGCATCGAGATATTTGACAAGCATGACATGATATTAAACATGAACGTCATCGACTCGGCCCTTCTCCGTGCATTAATCACATGCTACAACACAGTAATTATGCTACACAGTGTTGAACACAGGAAGCTGATATTAACAGCGAACCCACATTTACTATTCAACATTCCTCTTGGTGTTTGATCACAGGTGTTTAAATAAAGAGAAGCTTCAAAGCCAGACTGACAACAAGGATTGGCAACGAGATGTTTTATAGAGGTGCTAGCCGTGTATAAAGCCCGAACCCAGAGATGACTGGACCCTACGGATCCTCTCACTCTCTCGAGATTGGCTGTCACTACGTGCCCACACAGCTGGTATTCTCTACACTCACACCCACAATATCACGAGTACGATGGTTCTGATAGATGACGAGCTGAAGGCATGATGACCGTATAGCAAAAGAAAACGTGCAAAGTGACATCATCTACTTGGTGATGATTTGGAAGTAAGCAGAAAACTAGTGGCGGTCCACATGCTTATGTCAAACCAACCGATAGACATTTGTAATTATCATGGGTCTCGGTTAAAAGATATTTACAAATTATACACTGAATATCACGTTGACTGAAATCTGCTGTTAAATAAATGCATTATAGTCACACCGTAGAACATGTTCACGAAACGTGGCAAAGTCTTTGAAAGACGACCACAAGTAATGGACTTTCGACACACAGTTTGCATATGGAGATGATATGCAGTCAACATTAGATATACAAGGGGAGATAATTCCCAGCACGGAGAACTACCCACACAAACAACCATCACACGTACACACACACACACAAACACGCACTCGGCTCTTGACGAGCTAGTGAGCGTCTTTAATGCTCAGAAGATTCATCTCCCTTGAATTCTCGTGTCTACGACATGTCTATGAATCGCAATCTAGCGTCCCTCGGTAACTGTAATTTCAGGTAAAGCGTCTTCTAACTGCAGGTTTCCATTGACTAGTTGAGCAGAAACGTTCGGTTGATTTGCAGCCTGTTTCAACTCCACAGTGGGTGTGTCTGTTTCCGATGTCAAACATTTCACATGCACCGGCTCCTCTGGGGAAGCAACTGTTTTGTCCGTGGAATTTTCATCAGACTTTGTATTTGCGGATGTTGTTGTGTCTGGAACAGTAGACTTTGTTTCTGGTACTGTAGACTTTGTCTCTGGTACTGTAGACTTTGTCTCTGGTACTGTAGACTTTGTAGTGTCCGACACTGCAGGTGTTGTAGTGTCTGTTACAGATTCCGTTGCTTCAGTAATACTTGGTGTTGTGGAATCTGTCCCATCTTTCTGATCAGTTTTTTTCACCATTTCCTGTTTGAATTTCTCAATGTCATCATGGCTGAAAGAAAACGAGGACAAATAAGTGGCTGCCATGTAAGAAATACTACTTCCACTTTATTCATGATACACTGGATTTTACCCCATCGAGCTACGACAGTTACAGATTCTGACAGAAGCACAGCGTGACAGTCTCACCTGATCTGTACGAAGACGATACCGTTGATGACGTTCAGAGTGTCCAGAACACTGGACATGGACGGGGTCTGGATCTAAACAACAAACAACACCAGTTGACCACGGAAACATTGATTTCTTCAACTCTGGAAATACCAGCTGCTGAATCAGGACATGAATGATAAACATCTCCTACTTGATTCCTTTCACACTTGTTCACTATGTATGGGAGGTCAAGTGTGTTCTTATAATTTCCAATCTGTATTGAGGGTGTATGCGTGCGCGTGTGTATACGTCTGTTCTCGTGACAACATACATATGGATGGACGGTTGGGGCGAACACCTACTAGTATTGGGGTGGGGGTAGGGTGTTCCAGTGACCATCTACATATATGAGGTGGGTGGAGAGGGTGTGTGTCTGTGTGACTGCCTACCTGTATTGTGTGTGTGTGTGTGTGCATGTGTGTGTGCATGTGTGTGTGTGTGTGCATGTGTGTGTGTGTGTGTGCATGTGTGTGTGTGTGCATGTGTGTGTGTGTGTGTGCATGTGTGTGTGTGTGTGTGCATGTGTGTGTGTGTGTGTGTGTGCATGTGTGTGTGTGTGCATGTGTGTGCGTGTGTGTGCGTGTGCATGTGTATGTGTGTGTGTGTGCATGTGTGTGTGTGTGTGTGTGTGTGTGACTGCCTACCTGTATCAGGAGGGAAGGTATGACTGCCTACCTGTATCGGGGGAAAGGTGATGCTCTTCTCTCCCTTGTAGATCTCGTTCATCTTCTTCTGGAAGACGACAGCCTGCTGGGTGAGATGTTTCAGACACTCCGACGACTCGCGTGTCCTCTCATGTTCCTCTCCCAGCTATAACATACAACACACCGTTACCATGGCAACACTTCCACGTCGGCCCATAACAACCGCAAAAAACGCTATACATATATATTAGACATAATATTTTCCAGAACAGATACGCATTTTTACTACGACAGAATCATTTGTTTCGAGTATAACTGACCGTTTGTTTGTAAATGGCAAAAGCTTCCTTCTCGCTGAGGAGAGCGGCCCTGAAGTCTCCGCGACACGAGTGAGTCCTGGCCACCAGGTGGTAACTCATGGCAACCTTCAGACTCTTAGCACCAAAATACCTGTAAACACCAAGACTTGCAATAACTGCTGGCATGAATCAATGTTTGTCCTATTAAATCATGGAAATCTTGTCCACTGTGATACATCAATATTCTATGTGCCAACAATACTGATATAACTGTTCAATCTAGATACAAGTATACACATTAGCTGATGACTTTTCAAGGAGAAGAAATTTCCAAGATGTTCTAACACACAAAGTTATGAATACATCCGGGGGAGACTCACCTCATGTTGAGTTGTAGAGCGTGTTCCAGGAATCTCAGCGACAATTCGTATTCCTCGACGGCGTGCAGGATGAGGCCAATGTTACTCTGGAAGGGAAGAGCGAGTGCAATGATTAATTACACTAACAATATTCCAAACCACATGAAGGACATTGGATCACATGCTATCAGATTCAAAACAAACGACACAGGCCTCAAAGTTACAACTTTTAAGTGAAATAATGGTCGCAAAAAGTCGCCATGGAGGCCAAATTAGTTGCTAAATTGAGCCCTGCAACGACAGATATATTTTCGAAGAATGATCTTTGCAAGAGGTTTCCTTACCTAATGGTTTCATTACCTAGTGTTGTATATTTGCGAAAAACTATGTGTGCATGCTTGTGTGTGTAACACTCAGAATCTTTCTAAATTTCTCGTCAGATTTTTCTAAATTTCTCGACAGAATGTAACTCACGTCCACAAGTCCAACCTCGGGGTGGTTCTCGCCGTGACAGAGGAGCGCCAGGTATCGGGCGCGGTACATGAGGCGCAGGGAGCTCGACACCTGGTTGTTGGCAAAACAGTACAGCGCCAGGTGTGCCTAGAAACAGCAGTGTACACGGAGAGATTAACACCAGACAAAGAGAGATTAACACCAGACACGGAGAGATTAACACCAAACATGGAGAGATTAACACCAAACATGGAGAGATTAACACCAGACACGGAGAGATTAACACCAGACACGGAGATTAACACCAACACTAGGGAGACCAGACAGCTCACATGGCCACGATAAGAATGAATCAATTAATGTTTAGCATCGTGGTGGGAATATCTCGCCCATAAGCGACGATAAGAATCAAGGATATTATAAGTATAGTTAATGAGAAGCAAGACTACTTAACCCTCTCCCTGCTGTATTAAACACTGACGCAGCTTAGTTGTGTATACCTGAGGAACAAGACGAGGAGAACGGCTACTTACATATTCGGTGATGGTGTTGGGGTGATCAATACCGAGCACTCTCTCGCTCATCAACACTGCCCTCTGTTGAAATGACAGCGCCTGAAAACAGAAAGCATACATTTACATGTAAAGACACGAACCTTGCTGTCTACAATCTTCCTGATAACAGTCGCTGGCCTATAGGGCGACTCCTGATGTTACCACCGTGAAGGTAAAAGCCGACTCAAAGATTTGGTCACCTTAGTGGATATAATATTGAGACGTGTTATCAGGTTATACTAGAAAGCAGTGTATTCACGATCGTCAGCGTAGACGTAGTCGCCACCACTCACCTCTGCGTACTCGCCCATGATGTAGTTGAGGCGCGCCAGGAGACGCAGACAGGCTGCAATCTCGGGGTGCATCGCTCCGTACACATTGTTCAGCAGATTGAGGGCCTCGCTGATCAGCTCGTAGCCTTCACGCAGCAAGCCCTGCTGGATCTTATTCTGGCCGCTCGTGAAGAAGTGGTATGCATCTGTGGCCTGGAGGAAATATGTACAGCAGTGTAGAAATATGTACAGCAGTGTAGAAATATGCACAGTAGTGTAGAAATGATCAGCATAAGCATAATTGTTACAAAAGAGATTTTCTTAATTTTATTGTTTTTTTCCAGATTAAAAAAAAATATATATTCCAAATTTATTTATTTTATTATTTTTTAAACAATGTTATTGTTTCATTATTTTTCTCTCTCCAGATTATCATTTACAAAAATTGTGTATTTTGGTCCATCCCCTACTCTTACATGAACTGTCTGCGAGAGAGCCGAGTGTCCCTACCTTGGGGTGCAGGTGTTTGACGATGGGGAAAGCGTTGACGATGTCGTCCTCGTAAAAGATCTGCTTGTTCCTGGAGTCCAGGTGGTACTCTCTCAGTAGAATCTGCACTCCACACGTACGGCAGAACATACGCAGCAGTGCTGCCCTCTGTAGGCCGTACTTCTCAACCGCAGAGTCAATGGAGTCACTAGGGGGAGATCATTTAATCATGAGATGACCATCATTCAAGGGAATATTGTATATTGTAGATATGTGCAGACTTTGTTGATCTAATACAACTGATATTACAGCTGTTTTGCATACGGAGAATTCGCCGAAATGGTAAACCAATCAATTATCAAACTAATCGATATGTACAAGATAACCCATAATACATCACAGCTTGTTACTCATTCTTTAATTGATAATTCAAGAGTGGTAAAATATGCACAAGTTAAATTTAAAGCCATGTTTCTAATGTGGGCGTGTATGCGAGAGTGGCGTGCATGCAAGAGTGGCGTCAGTGCTCACCACTCTAGAGTGTAGTTGTAGTAGTCGTCAACCTCGTCTGCGATCTTCCTCCACAACGTCTTTGGGGTCTCCGACAACCATTCGGTGTTATCTAGGAAACAGATCACGAGTTAGTTTCGTACATTCAAGGCAAAGAGATACATTCAAGGCAAAAGAGATTGCACGTCAGTTTTAAATACATGCATTTGAAAAGCTAGCAGAAATATTACTGCTAACTCTATGATAGTGGTGGTTGACAAATTATTGAGAGGGTTTAGGTCATTGTACTATTACCTTAGCATGACTATACAAGTAGGAACAAGAAGCTACCTCCGACCCTAAAACAGCTAAACCCTCCTGACTTCACTCACCGATATTGAAAACCACGCTCTGCTTGTTCTTCCTCTTGCTCTTGCGCTTGGCAGTCTTACTTTGAAGCTGAAACAAAGTCCATAAAACCTATTCAAACAATACTACTATTAACATGTTAGCATTAATATTCAGCATAACCGACTATGAAGGCAAGGTAACAAGCACCAGTCTGTAAAACACACAGATTACCAGGGGTGTGTTCAAAGACACAAGGGCTTGCAAGCGGCTTACCAAACTAGCGACTGTCTCAAACGTTGTATGAAGCGTACATGGGACAGGGAACCAGTTTAGCTAAGTGGCTTACTCAGCCCTGTGCTGATTGAACGCACCCCTATACTTCCACTGGACATCACCGCTTACCTCCTCGGCCGTGATCTGTGCGTGTGGCACGGGGTATGAGCCAAGCAGACAGTTGAGGAAGTGACTGATGGCGGCGGACAGACTCATCATGTCCACGCCCTGCATGTACGCCTTGAACAAGTGCTTCACGCCGCGGTTCACCAGCTCCCCGATAGCGATACTCTGCAACACAGTATTCATCACGTCATTTCACTCTATAGTTCAGATAAACTTAACCAGGTACTTTCTGTTCAGATGAAAATCTGATGAATCAGAATAAATCATATATGTTTATTAGTAATCGGGTGCTGAGGTTATGACATTTAAAAAAATATATTTTAACCCTCTCCATGCTGGATTCACCACAGGCACTGCTCTTTGGGGCATCTCTGGTTGCCTTCAGCAAGGAAAGGGTTAACTTAAAAAACATCTAATTCAGGCTCTTCTCAAAGTTTAGATTTGCAGTTGACCATGAACTTGTACTGAAAGGTTTGGTAAAGTTAAGGACCCAATGTGCGACAAATTCAGCTTGGCCATTATATACAAATACTTACATATACATATGAGACAGAGGAGTATTTGGAGAACATGGCAGCGACGCGGCCCAGATATCTCATGTTGATGCCCCTGAAACAACAAACATTCAATTAATCTTTCAGATTCGGGAAACATGCTTTTCTTTTCTAATACAAGTAACTGTATTGAAAACATAGATGACTAGTTTTCACATCCCTATTCACAAGGTTAATAAAACTACGAGTTGCCATCATGCCAAAATGTGTCATAATATTATTATTAAAGTATTAGTGAAATAATGTGATGTTTTACCTATTGTGCAAGGCTTCTGTCAATGTAAGGCCATCAATCGGGGACGAAGTGTGGTCCAGACAGTCGTTGATCTGAAAACAAATCCCAGAAATTAATACGATGTAAAATAATAACTCGACTCAGAAGGGTAAGGCAAACTATTAGGTAGACCCTAGTCAGGTAGTGAAGAGTTTGTCAAGCAGCTGTCTACTTACCAGAGTGGGAATCTGGTGCAGTACCAAGAACTCGGCAGCGTCTTTCACCAACTGTTTCTCCCTTTCGAGGGTTTCACTCTGAAAAACAATCCAATGTTACATTAATGACAAATTAATTTTCAAAGTCGTGACATTTGGAAGAAAACATAAATAATCATTTCAATTTCATCCTCAGAATAATACTAGAGGGTGGGGACACAAGCCAGTGTTCATCTTGTAGTGAGTGAATATGGAGTTTAACGTCGCTGCGGGAATCTTTCGCCCATTTGCGACGATTCATCTTGTAGATGTAGGTTCAGAAAGAATGCATAGGTTCAACAAAAATACATAACTAAGTGGAGACAACTCTTGTACTGACCTCTGGATTAGCATGTTGAACATGAGGCTGGAAGACATCAGGGTTGAAGGTCATATTGAATTCTGTGTCGCTCAGCGACCCCACAGCCCTCGCGGACCGCCTCACAATGTCTTTGGTGTTCTCCTCAACTGGAAACAGAAAAGTATCTCATTATAAAAGATGGTAATTCATTAAATGGATGTCAAAACCACGAATAGCGGCAGTGAGGGTGAAAAGTAGTGGCAGTGAACGAGTAAGAAGTAGCGGCAGTGAAAAGGTCAAGGTCAGGCTACTCACACGTCTGGCTGTCGGTGCCGGTCAGCGTCTCCACGATCTTCTTCGCCTCCTCGGTGTTCAGATCGTTCTCGGGCTTCGTCTGACATGCCTCACTGACCTCGCCACTCAGCACCTTCTCCGGGGACTGCAGACAACAGAGATTTGATTTACGGTCAACACCAGTGGAGGAAGCACCAGTGGAAACATCTATTGTTAATAGGTTATTATTAAACAAACTTGAACACAAACCAGTTAGCTATCCGAACAAAGATATTTATCAACAGAACTATCTTTAACATTCACTAAATATAGATTGACACAATCACTGTACATTTTGGTGGGGAGTTGACTGGTTCCAGTTGACCTACCATGACCTCAGCTACAGCCTTCACTGGGATGAGGTCGCTCTCCTGACTTCCTGTGTCCTTCACCTTGTTCTGTTTGAGGAGCTGGAGCTGTTGGAACTGATATGCAGCGTGTCTGACGAAGGCGACGTAACGGTTCCTGGGAACAGAATCGACATCATTAGAGAAAGCTCATCAGAAATATACAGATAAGACGAAATGTTCCATTAAATGTGGTTCTGAACTGTATCACAAAATTAATCAAATGTATCATATGAACTAACAGTTAATAATTAGCTTGTAAATACATACAAACATTCGCTTGAAATAGACACGAGACATACCACAGAGGAAATGTGTATCCTGAGATACTTACTCCACGAAGGCTTCGATGAGTTCCTGCCGCAGACAGGCTAGTTTGTGTCGGTGTTCACGTGGGTACCCATGATCCTTCATCTCTGTGCTCAGTTCTTCTCCAGACACTACCGACACAGAATCGTACATTCTAGAATTCCACCAAAACAATGTCTCACCAAAACAAAAATATAAAAAAATAGTTTTTTTTGCCTCGTTCCGTTACATTGCCCTGTTCTGGATCAATGATTTTATTTTTAACAATCGCACATTAGAGCATCACAAAATTAGAACAGATTTATTCATAATTCCAGGAATCGGCAGATAATATAAAAGTTAATAAGCATACGTCCAAGATAAACACGGCCAGCTGGCTGGCGGACATACCTGGGAGATAGTTGGCATCTGGTGGGAATGTGCGCAGAAGGTCGAGGACATAGTGACGCTGGTCATTACCCACAATTCCCTTGCACTCGATAGATGAGAAAAGCTCGATCTCTTCATCTTTGTTGTTCAGTACTCTGGAAATGGCGAGATAAAGAAACATTAGCAGTGAAACATAAACAGGAACACTCTGCTATAAGATTAGTCTTGCATATGCTCAAATGTCTGTCAAATAAACAGAGCTACTCTGCAATATTTATGTAACATAACAAAACACATATATAAAATATATAATTTATTATGAGTAATATGTTTGGCTTAGGGGCTATCT
>JAUTBV010112813.1:0-14055 GCA_032361325.1 Lepetodrilus fucensis
GTTGAATAATTAGAATAACCCACTCGATACGATTGATTACGGAAAATATGTCCCTCGTGAAATTAATGTTCAAAGTTTAATTTCATTAATTTCACTCGGGACATATTTTCCGTAATCAATCGTATCTCGTGGGTTATTCTCTAATTATGCTTAAATTGTTTCATTTGACTCCTAGGGAGCTGAGTAAGCCGCTTAGCTAAACTGGTTCCCTGTCCCATGTACAGTTCATACGACTCTTCAGACAGTGGCTAGTTTGGTAATGAGTGAGTGAATATGGAGTTTAACGTCGCTGCAGGAATCTTTCACCAATTTGCGACGACTAGTTTGGTAAGACGCTTGTAAGACGCTTGCAAATTCTTGTGTCTTTGAACGCACTCCTGATGTATGGCCATTGACCTTTATCCATCCAATATGCATGCATAGAAACTCCAATCATAATGGCATTAGGAATGGAATAGCAATGGCTATTGTTTGCTAAGGGCTATTGGAAAGTTTTTCCAAGTTCGTATCTCACAATGTTTTTATATAGTTGGCTATTTAGGGCAAAACAGTGTTTACCCAATGTTTATTGTCCTAAGTATGAGAAATAGAAAGGATGATTGCTTACTGTATGTAACGTGCACTCCAGGTCCTCTATCCTCTGCTCCAGCCGAGCTCTGTCTGACAAGGACGTCTCTGTTGCAATCTGAAAACAGTTACAGAAAAATGAATGACAAAAGCCAATCAAATTGATTTCATGTTCAAGCTCAAATGTTATTTGGGGATTTGTGAACACATTTTTGAGGAGGATGAATCTTGTGGCCTGAATAGTCATCATACAGATTTCTTATCTACCCTCGCCAGTTACCTCCCTTACCTTGAGACTATAGCATAAAATGATGCAAGTGAGTAATGCCAGGGCCAGCATTAACAGTACAATCCTTTCATGAAACGCTGGCCTAAATAACCATCTACTTCGCTCTATCACCACGCAGTTACCCCCCTTACCTTTAGACGTTCCCGTAGACTGTCTCTCTCGGTGGTGAGACGTCGGAGGTCGGCGATGACGTCGTCTCTCTCGTTCTCCACTCTGCGCAGCACGGCCTGGGCGGCGAGTGAAGTCTTAGGAGACTTGGGCGACGCCACGAGGTCTCGTCGTACTCGCATCAGCTCGTCCCGCGTCTCCTCGTACATGTTGTTCAGCTTGTCGCGCTCCGACGTCAGAACCTTCACATTCGCCTGGATCTGGAGAGAAGTATAATAATATTATTATTAATATTGCTATTATCATTATTATTATTATTTTAATTTTTAATTGAGCCACTTTCAAGATTCTTTCACTTATATCATGGTATTATCATTAGTATCAATATTTTTATCATTATTGCAATCAATAATGTTATTATGAATTTATTATAATTATAATTATAATTATAATTATAATTATTAATTATTATTATTATTATTATTATTATTATTATTATTATTATTATAATAATAATAAAAATAACATACTAATATTCATTCAGTGGTCAGCAACTTTTACTACTATATGCAATGTAATTTCCAGTTGTATTTTTTTTTTAAACAATTGTAGTACAAACATTATTGTATTTTACTTCGGTTTGAGTAATTTATGGCAACAGGAATCCTGCAACATCCGTAGAATTGAGTATTAAACATTGCAGTAAGCGTGCTCGCACTGGCTCACAGTGATGGACAACAGATAATAATTGCTTTGTCACTGTACAGACAGCGCATCCTATCATGATTGCGCCAGAAAGGTAACTTTTGCATATATTATATAACACCAATAATGACTAGCTAATAGTGCTCCTTTCTAATGTTCTGTCACATGTCCAGTACATGTTCTGTTCTTTAGAATGGAGTGAGCAAGCACAGCACCGAGTAAATTGTCAGTGGAAGCCATGTTGGATTGTGTACTGTGCGGTCTGCACCACCTATTTCACTGGTACAGAAAGTACACTGTGCGGTGTTGCTCCTTTCTAACCGCGCATGTCTCAGACATAAAGTACAGACAGCACAGCTAGAAAGGAGCACTACCACAATCTCCAGACTCTCTAGGAGGGAGCCTTCAAAACAAATCCCAGAACATTACGCGATCACAGACATTGCCGGAAGGGTCGGTCGGCTACGCACCTCAGCCATGTGTCTCTCAAACTTGTCCAGCAGCCCCTTGAGCTCGTCTCTCTCTCGGGTGAGGCGTGCGATCTCCGCCTCCTCCATGATGCCACGGGTGGGGGTGGAGCGCGCGGGCGTGATGGAGCGGCGCAGACTCTTGAGCGCCTCGTACTCCTTCTTGTAGTAGTCCTTCTCCTCCTCCAGCACCCGCATGATGGCCTCGTACTGCGCAATGTTCTGTGCACGAACAAGTAGGGGACACGTCAGCTTTCATTAAAAATTAATTTGGGGTTTAGAAACGCTTTTGGAGTAAGTGAGTGAGTGATTAAGAGTGAGTGATTAAAGGTATAATATCACAGTTGATAAACAAATTTAGATCTGACACTAATTACCATTTAGTATTTTACGCTTGATTTATCCACCCAAAAGTTGTTATGTAATTTGACCCCAGTACTCAATAGTTTATATGAATAAAGGGAACGTTCCGCTATTTATCTTGTCTTTGATGCATCAACTGATCTATGAAGGAATTGTGAGAAAACGTTACCTTTGAGTATTATATTTTAAGTCGTACCACTGAGTTATGTATTGTATTGATGTAATGAAGCAAATAACCATACAACCATATTCAGGTTGTCTATCGAGGGGTTGCAGTGGATATGTGTCTACCATACAGCAGTGGAAAGGTTTTTAGATTTTATGGATGTATGTCAAGTGAATGTATTTTGCAGTTGTAGCTAAGAACTAGTCAAAACCAACCATAAATATCTGTGATATTATGCCTTTAATGCAGTTTAATGTCACTGAGGAGTCTTTAGAACAGGAGGAAACCTGCACATTGCAATAACATAGCATATTTAAATCAAAAACATATCTGTCATCACGTCTACATTTCTAAGGATTTCATCTGATATTCATATATTTCATACCTTCTTATCTGCTTTGGACGGAGTTCCATCCCTTATCGGACTTCCTGCGCGAGACGAAGGGCGCGACCGGACGGGGCTGCGCGACGGGACATCACCGCGGAGCAGACGTTGTAGAGACTCAGCCTGCTCTCTGTAGTAGTCGCGCTCCTCTTCCACACTGCGGATGAATGCGTCCAACTTGCTAGGAATCTTTCCTTTCTTTGCCGGGCCGTTCTTCCGTTTCAGTCTCTCGATCTCGAGAACGAGTTCCTTTTCTGAAATTCCAAAGAAAGTAGTGAATACAACCTTTTCTTTTTATTGCAATTAATAGATAAGTTCAGTTTTTATAGCATTTTCAGATATCTTTGCTCAGAGGGTGAGATATCTTAAACGATACTGAGACCTACATGAAAGTTTGCCCAGCCTCCGAGATTATGAAACTTTCTGAGAATTACTCCATACTCAACTCAGAATTGTGTTCATAAAACGTCATGTGACGTTTTATGAACACAATGAGAGCTTTGAGAATCGATACCCATGTCGCCCTGCTCGTACCATTTGCCGTCATCTTGTTGACTCGTTGCGAGAGGCGACGTTTGTCTTCCTGTATGCGATCTAACAGCCCCTCCAGTCTCAAGTTGTCGTTGTCCTTCCCCGACATCCTCATCTTCATCTCTGTCAGCTCCTTGGCCAGACGCTTGGCTTCCTGCCAGCACACAACACAAATAGTCAGCGCTACGAAACATGCGCATTACAACTGTAGAACAGAAACTACAGAAAGCAATTTTTTCTTATTCGCTAACAAAAATAAATAATAATAAAAATAATAAAAACAAACAAAAAATTAAACAAACAAAAGTTCTTATTTTAATAATTGTTTTTGGTCCTACTGTACAAAACAATGTGACACTCAGGCAGCCTTTAACCCTCTCCGTGCTGAAGGCAACTGGAGAGGCCCCAAAGAGCAGTGCCTGTGCCTAATCCAGCAGGGAGAGGGTCAATTCCCACCTCAGCAATGGTGTAATCTATGGCTAAGGTTGAGTTAGGCTGTTTCATACAAGAAAACCCCTAACTATTAGAGACAAATTTCCATTAAATATCACCATTGACAACAATAAATCTGCTTGCGAATCATCGATATCAACATTAGTCTCGAACCATGAAAATACAGCATGCAACTACTACTACAATGCAAAAACAGAGATGTTTTCTGTGAGAGAAAATGGACTACCAATTTTAAAGACTGGTGAAAATAATTATTAATACAGTCAACTCCCACTGTGTCGATATTCATGTATAAGTCAAACCAAGTGCTCGGTCCCGACACATCCTTCTATATTCATCTCTATTTTTATCGCGTTGTTTAGATATCGTAACAAATATACACATGATGTGTCGAACAGTTGGTCCCGTGAGACAATAATACTATATTAATTGTACAATGTGTCTCGATATCGTCAGACGTAATTGCTGTTATTCATCATTGTAAGTAATGACACAACGTGTTTTTATAGTGGCAAAAACCGGCAGGATAGGCCTAGCCTACTTAATCCCTGGAATATACAGTTCAGTTAGGGTCATGAACGCTGTCACCTACTAAATTATTATCACAACATACCAATTAACAATACACCCCAAGAACAAAGAATACCGGCAGATATGGAAAGGGGGAGGACACCAGAAGGACTTTAATCTAAGCAAAAGATCCGATTTCTTTTCCCAGTGCTAGGTTAATGTAACCATTGAAATGTCCATTATGGTTGATTTGTTTTTATTATTATCAGTAGGCTACTAAATGCATACATTATCTATTGTGTTGTGTATTTCATTGTGTTTTAGTACTTGTCTAGATCATAATAAAGACTTCCTTTGTGTAGCTATTTTTTTTAGTTATGTTTTTTTTTTATGATCATTTTACTTTTACTTGAACTTATTTAAATACCTATGTCTCGAGTCACAATGTGTCGATATTATACCTCGGTCCACCGAGGTTTGACACACAGGGAGTTGACTGTAGTATGAAAAATAGGTTTCCATAATAAAATTAACAGACTGGGTCCCGTTTCACAGAATAATTGTAGCGCTACAAAAAGTTGTAACGTTGTATAAACATATAGTAGTTACACCTCTCATAGTTCTATGATCGTTCTGTAGAAAGGACCCTGGCCCCAAGATTATGATGTCATGCTCACTCAAAGTTTTGTTCATAAATCCACATATAAAATTTGAGCTTGAGCTTGAAATCGTACTAAAAGAGTTCCATAATCTCGGGGCCAGACCATTATTTCATTGATAGGCCCAATATGAAGACATACACCTACAGATGTAAGAAAATATCTTTAGTCAACTTAAAGTCCTTGTAACAAGACATTTACCAATTATTTATTTTTTTTTGTTTTAAATTATCTTTCAATTTTGGTAGAATTCCCTCTAAGTCGTTGACAAGGACTACAGTGAAGCGTGTGATGCACAAAACTACAACGTACGGTCTTGTACTGGACCAGGGTGAGATCTAGACCCTCTAGCTCGTATCGAGACTTCTCCAGCTCTTCCTGTCAGGAGAAAACAGAGACAGTGTGATGCGTGTGTGTGTGTGAAGGGTCGCTGCTCGTACAGGAATGTGTATCAGGGTTAGAAGTTAGTGCAAAAATGTACAACTTTGAACTAGCCAACGGGCTAGTAAGTTAAATAAGAAGAGCAATATCAAAAGAACAGTGACATAATAAGACTACGAAAACTATGTGTTGCACAAGCATCTAGGACATGTATCATACTAGTGTGAGTAATGTATTATTTTATGTTGCTGTGGGAATACCCATACACAACAAATGTAATGCACAAGCATCTAGGACATGCATCATAAGTGTGAGTGATTTGTAGTACAGTGCTCCCTCAATATAACACCCTTCGATGCACCGCAGATTCGTATACAACGCAGGGTCCAACGTGGACCCCTATTTAAAAATAAATAAATTTAATATAAAAAAAAAATGTTTCTTCTTTATTTTTTCTCCAGTTATTTCCATCTATTTCACTTATGTACCTTATTAATTTAATTTTCCTAGTTGTGCTGTGTGGTTAGAATTTCTTCGACCTGTATCAGTAAGCAGATGTTGCCAGGGTCAGTGTGCGGAGTATAGTGGAGCCACGTGAATGGAACCCAGGATGCCCCTCTAGATGATTCAAAAGAGACATTTCTACTTCCTACTTCCGGTAGAAAATACAACCCTTTCCAATCCTTTCGATCCTTTAATAGTTTTAGACATGTCAACCAATATATTTATAAATTAAGTGTTGATAATACATAATCCACACACATATATGGGTCACGATACAGACTATTCACCATATTCGTTGATATAACGCGGGTATGCTAACGCAGGGGGCATGTCATGTACCCCAACATCCGCGTTATATCGAGGGAGCACTGTATTACATTTCTGCGGGAAGCATTTTTTCTCTATACTTTTCATACTTCTATAAATAATGATTTTGCCGAGCACCCACCTTTGCGACGTACATCTCCCGGTCTGCGGTCTTGACCACATGCTCTTTGTCCACCTGGATCCGCTTGGCGATACGGTCTACGTCCTGTAGCTCCGACTCCAACTCGCGGTTCTGCATGGACAACTTGGCCATCTTGGCGTCCATGTCACTGCGCATGTGACCGGTGTCCGACAGTTTCCTCTCCATCTCGCGGTTCTTCTGGCTCAGGAAGTCAACCTGGGTGACCAAAACATTGTCATGTTGTCAGAACATTGTCAATTTGTCAGAACATTGTACATCGTCAAGTTGGGAGAAGATTGTACATTGTCAAGTTGTCAGAACATTGTACATCGTCAAGTTGTGAGAACATTGTACATTGTCAAGTTGTCAGAACATTGTACATTGTCAAGTAGTCAGAACATTGTACATCATCAAGTTGTCAGAACATTGTACATTGTCAAGTTGTCAGAACATTGTACATCGTCAAGTTGTGAGAAGATTGTACATTGTCAAGTTGTGAGAAGATTGTACATTGTCAAGTTGTGAGAAGATTGTCAAGTTGTGAGAAGATTGTACATTGTCAAGTTGTGAGAAGTTTGTCAAGTTGTGAGAAGATTGTCAAGTTTGGAGAACATATACAAGTTGTGGGAACATTGTACATTGTCAAGTTGTGGAAATAATGTCAAGTTGTGAGATGATCCTAAATGTGTGAGAACATGGTACATTGTCAAGTTGTGGGAACATCGTCGAGATATGAGAGGTTGGAGACTGGAGTATGCAAGCATACCAAAGATTGTTGGCTTGAATTAGTTCTTTTTGTCGCATCAAGTATATTTCACCAATACGTAATGACACCTATTAAAGAAAACTAACAATATCAAACATTGAAATCTACATTTAATTTTAATCTGAAAATATTTACATTGTGACTGCAAATGTAAAATAGGCATCATTCATCATAGATCAGCCTCATAAAGCATTGAATCAGCAACATCATACACACTACATACAACCCCTCATTTGCTGGAAAATGTTATGCAGGTTTTGTGCAGGGTTACTGTCTTACTGATATTTTACTCATCCTTGTTGAAATACTGGTGGTAGTCTTTGAGTTGAATATAATGGTGGCTATGACCTACTACTTTGATCAAACATGGTCAAATAAAGAAATATCAGGTAAGAATTCCAGGTAAAATCTATTGAGGCCTTGCACGGAACAATCATTTGGATGGCAGAGCATCTATGACGTCACATGCAAGGTCTCAATTGAGTTTGTGCCAATGGCAATGTCAGACCAAGTACGGATTACTCTCACCAAGTTTCTGACCCAAAGACCCTTGAAATACGCCCTGTAAGTTTTACAGGGAATTCAGAGATTTTCGATTGGCTTTTTATTTAAAATAGGAAAGGATTGCTCACATGTCTTTGAAATGACCAGTGAGTGAGTGTGAGTGAATATGTCACCCATTTGTGACAATGAAAGGACCAGTAATTGTATCTGATGATGGTCATAAATAATCTAGACATCTATGGCACCATATGCATTCAGCTCATATCCATATGAGCGCTAGTAGTGTGATAGTGGAGACGATGCAACTTTGTCTAAAATAAGACATACCTGGAGCTGCAACTTGTTCAACGATGCATAGCAATGTGGATCCATTGTTTAATCGTAAGCCAGTAACAGGTGTAGTACCTCAGATATTCCTAGGGCCACAAGTACATTGTTTACCCGATACTATCTTCCTCAGTAGACATCGCTTGTGTCAGAGCAAGCGATACCTACTGTAGATATCGACAAGCGATCTACTGCTGTAGATATCACTTTCAATATTTACTGTTCTAACAGTGTGACGTCATCTGCCATTGTGACGTCATCGCTACACACTGTGATGTCAGTATGGCTTGTGATGTCACACAGTGTCTTCCTTACAGCAAATAACATGGTAAACCTACTAAATAATTTAAAGTGACTCATACATCAAAATCAATGTTATATGTACCACATAGTGTGATTGATTCCTTCCAAATGACCTGCTATCGATAACTATGCTAATTTTTCGGGCTTGTTTACATAAACTGTTATATTAGGTGAACAGCTGATTAACATGACAGTGCAATGTTGCTATGTGACTTCATCCAATTGTGACGTCATATGCTTATGTTGCTATGTGACGCCATCCAATTGTGATGTCATGTGCTTGAAAAGATTAAGATGGAAAGTCATGAATGAATGACCATTTTCAATACAAACGATTTGTTTATCTCCGTCAAGTACAACAGCGTATTTTGATGGGTTTGCGTGGCATTTCATGCCTGAAAGTTTGTATTCTTGCTAATATTGCTCTATATATTATATACTGTATGACCAATAATAAAAAAAGGGCATAGATGAAATCTCCCAAGTGTATGAGTCCTTTTAAATAAAAACAATGACTTTACAGAAAAGCCTTCTGAAAGTTTGTATTTTTCCGAAATCACATTAGAATTTGTATTGGATAAAAATAGAATTTTTCCCCTTGTAATATTTGGATATCAAATGTAAAAAAGAAACCACTTCAACAAATTTGACCAAAAGAAAAATATTTCAGCTGGGTTTGAGTTTTTACTCTCAAGTTACAGCACTGAATGTGAGAAATCTCAGCTGAGAAAAATCTCAAACTCAAGTTTGTTTCAAGAAATCAGGGTCATAGCTTCTAATATATATTACTTTAACATTTATTGAATGGGATTCCAGTTACAAAAAGTGCAGCAACGGTAAATTATGAGGGACATAATGTTCAATTGGTGCTTATTACAAGTTAGGAAGTTGATTGTTACCTGAATGTTGAGGTGTGAGATCATGCGTTCGTTGGCGCGGTTCTGTGACTCCAGCGCCACCACGTCCGCCGGGCGGCCGCCATCCAGCAATCGACTCATCCTCTCTATCTCCGCATCCCTTCCCTCTACCTGCAACACAGACACTCACAGTCAGATGTGTCACAATCATAGACCAGTCTGTAGAATCACAGTCAGGTGTGTCACAGTCATAGACCAGTCTGTAGAATCACAGTCAGGTGTGTCACAGTCATAGAACAGTTTGTAGAAGCACAGTGAGGTGTGTCACAGTCATAGAACAGTCTGTAGAATCACAGTCAGATGTCAGATGTGTTAGATGTGTCAGAATCATAGAACAGTCTGTAGAATCACAGTCAGATGTCAGATGTGTGAGATGTCACAATCATAGAACAGTCTGTAGAATCAGTCAGATGTCAGATGTGTGAGATGTGTGAGAATCATAGAATAGTCTGTAGAATATTCAGATGTCAGATGAGTCAGTAGTGTCACAATCATAAAATAGTCTGTAGAATCACAGTCAGATGTCAGATGTGTGAGATGTGTCAGAATCATAGAATATTCTGTAGAATAATAGTCAGATGTCAGATGAGTCAGTAGTGTCACAATCATAGAACAGTCTGTAGAATCACAGTCGGATGTGTTACAGTCATAGAACAGTCTGTACATAGAATCAGTCAGTCAGATGTGTCACAATCATAGAACAGTGCGTAGAATATCAAAAATCCAATCGCTTTATCCCTACCATATTCACAATTACAGCAGTCTCATAATCATTATTATTATTATCAACAAATGGAATCCTCTGCGATTACGATATTGTCATTGTGATATTCTAATAAAATAATAATAAAATAATAATAAATAATAATAAATAATAATAATAATGCACATTGATACTGCACAAGACAAAGATGAAGAATTTAGGAGAGTTAGGTATAGTGACAGGAAAAGATGTGCAATAACTCACGAGCTATGAAACATTACTGAAGATCTGCCCAAAGGGGATGTTAAAAATGCCAGTAGTTTTATTCATAAGGGACAGTTATTTTTATCACTATTCGGGTTAGTAAGTTTTAAATTTAGTTTCTATCGCTGACAATTATGTGCACACATTATGCACTCAACCTGCCTCATACAACAACCAGATGAAAGTATGATTTATGCAGGTCTTTTGCCTTTTATTTTTGCTACTCTGCAAATGGGTGAAAGATTCCCGCAGCGACGTTAAACTCCATATATATATATTCACTCACTCACTGCCACCTGGTACTTCCGATTCTACTGAAACCAATGACTGCATACATGGACGACTTGGTCCACGGTGACGGGATGGACAAATTGTGACAGGAGGGACAAATTGTCGTTCAGGTCGATACTAATCCTACGTAATCCCTGGAACATGCCGCACTGCTTTTACCTGGGACGGAGAATTAGCTAAGCCTACTTGACCCAATCTGCTGTCGCTGAATGTACTACTATTGATTCTGTGACAACGTAATCTCCACTCAAACTTACTATCAATAGCTAGACTTCCCTCTTGTTCAGTTGGGACAGTTATGCAACAGTAGCAAATTATTGTGGAAAGGTATGGTAATCTTTAACTGTAAATTCAGAAGAACGAAAGTGAAAACTGCTACAAGGGATAATCCATTACATTGCATGCAACTGAAATATCTAACTTTTCAATTAGTTTTTGACCTGTAAACAAACTGTGCATTTATTTTGCTGTTCAGTATAGAAAGAAAAAAAACAGTTTTCTCCAACTCCTATTCATTAACCCTCTCCATGCTGGAGGCAACCATAGATGCCCTAAATAGCAATGACTATGCCTAATCCAGCAGTGAGAGGGTTAAGGAATTAGTATTAGGTGGACATAAATTGTAAACTCTACAAATGCTTTCTTTTATATTATTATTACGAACATTTGTAAATAGTTACTAGTAAATCTTAAAACTATAATGTGAGCAACAGCTTCTATCTTAACTCAGACAATATCATTGCAACTGTTATATAAACTGCACCAAAATATTCACTCATTCTAAAGAACACTTCATTGCACCATTAGCAATATTAAAAGTCTACTACAGTGCCTAACATTTGAACTATCTCAAATAAATATTAAATAAATTGTATGCAACATGAATAAACAAAATTAAATGAGGGGCAAAAAACCCACAAAAACCTATTTACCTCCGACCTTACAAAAAGGTCTTGGATTGAAACACATCATCTAAACATTTAATCTTAAATATTTCCTTCACTACCTACATATTTAATTCAGCGACCCTAAATGCTCATCAAGCTAACGCATAAATATTTTTCGCCCTGGTGGACAAAACACATCAAAGCTTGCCAATGTGCCTCGCTGTCGAAGGTGGATTATCTACGGAACATCAGCAATTGCACTCAGTCGCTGTCAATATACACGAGAAATCTCTCCATATTTTACAACCGATTACACCAGAGTGTATTATTAATTCCTTATCGTACTCTGCGAAACAGCCACGTGTCATAAACTTTGGCGGTGCAGTTCACTGAATGTTTTCAGAATCGTCTGGCATGTTATGTCGATTTATATACCGACAGTTCCGCTTTAGTGATCAGACCCAATGCATAGCTACAGCTCCAGGAATGATAGGAACAATACCAGCTTCATGGAAAGAAAAGACGTCACTGATCCTCAGCCAAGGAATTTATTGCATTTAGATGAGCTGGATCAGCTCAGAGTAGTTTCTATGATAGCGGCAGAAAAATCAAGACTGATATTTGTCCATAAGCATCTTAACAAAACGACGTGCAATGTCAGTTTCCAAAATCAATTATCTCATTGAGGCGACATTATTCTCAGCCAACGACAGTCAAGAACTCGTATTCCAGAACACAATGCGTCTTTCTGGCTGGAAGAATTTACAGCAATTGTCTGCTCCATTATCATTCAGTCGCTTGTGTTGGTATGACAACAGAAATATCAATAAATGAAGCATGAAACAAAAGGTACATTTGTGCATGATACACTTAATGAATATGGAGGTATGTTCATAATGTTGCAATGTATGTCACAACAATTACTTGCATCAAAAACATCCATGGCTATAATAAAAAGATAAGGTCACAATGCATATCCTTGACACATTCAAGCAAATGCTATGAAAACTAGCAAGTAACATCGAACTGTTATCAAAATGACAGGACAGACAGATAAAGAATTAATCATTGAATGCTATCTGGTCTTGCAAGCTCTACTGACGATCAGTGTTCAAATATTTGTTTTCTCAGTGAAGTGTGCAAAACACAATACTTGTCGTTTGCTGCCCCAATGTACAATGAAATGATTGATTGACAGGTTGGTCAGCAGATCAATTATAAGAAAAATTAAATCAATACATATTCTTTGCAATACTTTCATGTTAAACTCGCACAGCATACACAAGTATTGAAAATGCTCAGTAGGGGCTAAAAAAACATAATGAGGGCCTGAGTGTGAGTCGAGACATATTTATGCTTTCCGAGGCATAATTATGTTTTACGAGGCATATTTATGTGTTATATATTACATGGGAAATCAATATCTGATTGTTTATTTGTGGTCATTGGATATTATTGGGTGAACTGTTGCAATATCATTTCCTGTAAAATAATGCTGAATAGGCTGATAAATGAGTGCATATTTTTATTACATCAATATCATACTATTACCAAAATAGTAATACCATTAATCTTAATATTCCAATTAATTAATTTGGACAGTACGACAATTTCACAAAATGTGGAGACACTAATTCTAATCAGTAGTAATAAACTGAATTTATCAAACACAGGGTAGATTGCATTTCAACAAATGTACATAAAAAAGACTATACAGCAATAAAACATGCATGCATGAAATCAACTACCATAGATTGTCAAACTTTCACAACTAAAACATGAAGAAAATATACAAGCCTATTTTCAGAAATAAACTTACACACTCAAAATGAGAATCATGGAGAGAGAAAAAGCATACACACATACACACACGCATACTATGATTACACCAATTAATATAATTACAAGCACCCATATAAACCCATCCTGACAAATAAAGCTTTTCTACCATTACTTGAATGTAACTAACCTTTGTGATTTAATGCGCCAACAGGAAAGAGTAATGAGAACAACACTCAAATTGCAGTGTGACAGCAACGACAGTTTCCTCCATAGTAGAGAACATGTCTGAACATGGCTTGCTAGCTAGCTGCCACTATATAGATCGCGTGGTTCGAGTTTCAATGGTGCTCTGTGGCCTGCAGTGTACTCTGGTTTAACTGGGATATCATCATATCAGTAGACTTGGCCTTAAATGTAGCTTTAAAATGAAAAATATATTTTAATACAAGTATTTATTGTTTGTTAAACCTTGTTAATGCTGTAGGGAACCAGAAATGCCCAATAATAATAAGATTAATAATACAATACTTTTGCAAAGATTGTCTTATGATCGTAAGAACGTTTCGAGAATAGGCCCCCAGATCGACATATCCAAGACAAATATTTACCGATTCTTGGATTAATTATCATTATGAATAATATAATTTGAAAAAATACCAAGATTTATACCTAATTTAAAAGTTTGCATAAAATCATATCATTAAATAGAGGATCTAACATGAGTGGTCATTCAATACTGAATTTATTAAACGAGTTGGTGAAACTGATATTGTGC
>JAUTBV010112824.1:0-14054 GCA_032361325.1 Lepetodrilus fucensis
AGTGATTGATGATATACATCTTGAAAAACAAACAAAAAGTAACACGACATGTGGGTGTGCAAGGATAAAATGTTACCAATCCTCGCTGAAAATAACCCGGCGCAGGCGTGCGAACAGGCTCTATTTCGAACACTGGGTATAGGCAAAGATATCTCTGGTATAGGCAAAGATATCTCTAGTATAGGTGAATATATCTCTGTTATAGGCAAAGATATTATAGGCAAAGATATTTCTGGTATAGGAAAAGATACCTTAATTGTTCAGGACCAATGGCATATGTTTTAGGAATCACTGCACCCATGTTTTAGAGGATGATAGGCAGATATCTCTGGTATAGGCAAAGATATTTCTGGTATAAGCAAAGATAGCTCTTGTATAGGCATATATATCTTAGTCAGGCAAGGAAATAGCATTATATGTACTTTTATGTGTACTGATGTTTTGTTTCTCAAACCTAGGTGTCGTCGTACGGAGGCTATCTTCGATTCACACTGGAATACAACGTTGCCTACGATGATGGACAAACATACATGGATGTGGATCTAGAAATCATTGTAAGTAAAAGCAAAGGCCATTAAATCAGTCTTGTTATAAATGGTAATTATCCATTACCATGCTGCTAACCAAATCTTTTTGGTAATCAAAGTTTGAGAATGTGTTTTTTCTTTTTATATATATGTTATTATTTTATTTTTTTAAATATCCCAATAGGGTATTTAGGAGATTGTGAAAAACATTTTGTTGGTTACCGTAATGATGACTGCTCTATAACTGATATGTGTTTATAGAACATTGCTTAATTTAGCAAGAATATGGTTAAAATAATTATTTTAAAGTTGTAATGGAATTTTATTAAAGGTACAATCCAAATGTTTACCTTATACTAAACATTACCAGCATATTATTTAAAAATTTGATGATGCTTAGTATAACGATCAATGTTTTAATTTATTTAATTTATGGTTTTTTTCTCATGAATTCATGGCAAATTTTATTTTATATTGTTTTCATTTTCAGAGCGGTGATAAGCGACTGTACAAGATCTTCAGTCCATCATCTAAGCCTGTGGAGCCCCAGTCATATGAAATCCTGCTCCTAGAGGTGAAGTAGCTTTTAAAATTGTATTCATCAGCCCTATATCATATTCATAAATGCATTTTTTAAAATCCACACATATTGAGACACATTTCATTCACAAACATTCAGAAAATACCACTATTCATGGCTCTAAATTTAATTCACAATCATTCAGAAAATATCACTATTCATGGCTCTAAATTTCATTCACAATCATTCAGAAATTAACATTATACATGGATTTCAATTTCATTCCACAATTTTTTCCACAATTAATTCCACAATCATTAATGTTTTTCAATTCCTCAGGGAACACCACACTATTCCTAATTTTTTAATATCCACAATCATTCATAGTTGTCACAATATTCCTGGTTTTTTTCAGTCATCCTTCCGATCTCTGGATGGGTCGTCTCCAACCCGCGAATCTTTCCTGACCCACCTGGCTGCCATCGACGCCATCTTGATCCGCGCCACGCACCACACCATCATGGCCAGCGCCACACTCCGCGACATCAGCATGGACATCGCGGTCCCGCATGCCACCGGCGAGCGTCGTGCCCTGCAAGTCGAGAGTTGTCAATGTCCCGAAGGCTACACAGGTCTGTCGTGTGAGGTAAGTCACATGGCGACACGGACATGGCAAGATTGTCTCGGATTTTTGTCATGTATGTTGTTGGATGTTACCTTTCTGACGCGATCATTATTAAGGATGTTATCATCCTTGTCTGTCAGATTCCCTCCTACCCTAAACTGACAATTCATGATAAGTGAAATAATCTTGAAAGTGACTCTAAACCCCAGCACATAAAAAAATACAATAATACAAATACAAAGTAAAATAAAAAAATAATAATAATAAAATTGTTAGATATGACCACATCCACCCCTACACATTTCTCTTGTATTCCGCTGTAGGAGTGTGCTTCCGGATATCTCCGCGTGACGGAACCAGGAACTCCGCTGGGCCGCTGTATCCGCTGTAGCTGTAACGGACATGCCACTTCCTGTGACCCGGAATCTGGACGTTGTCTGGTGAGTACCCTTTCTCCTTCCTTCCTTCCTACCTACCTACTTCCTACCTCATTCATTCCTTTCTACAAATCCTTCCTTTCTACCTTATTTATTCCTACTTTATTCTTTCATTCCTACTTCATTTCTTTCTTCCTTCTTTCCTACATCTGAATGATGTATTCACTCACCTATCTAAATCAATAAATCAATCAATCATACCTCCTTTCTTCCTTCCCTTTCACCCTTTCTCCATTTACTTCCTCTCTCCATTTAAAAAATTATTTCTCCTTTTATCCTTCTTTCCATTTCCTTTTAACCATCGATCCTTCCTTGTCCTTCATTCCTCCCTCTTTCCTTCCTCCCTCTTTCCTTCCTTCCTATCTCCTTTCATTTGCCTTTATCCATTCATTCCATCCTCCTTGTTCAACATTTCTTCCTCTCCATTCGTCCCTCTTTCACTGCATACTTCCAATGAGTCCGGTATATACTTTCTTTGTTGCTATTTACGATATTCAAAGATAGTAATTAATTGTGGGAATATGATTCCAGAATTGTGCTGACAACACTGAAGGAGACCGATGTGAGAAATGCAAAACTGGTTACTATGGCGACCCGACAGGCAGGTCGTCCAATGACTGTCGAGACTGTCCATGTCCCCTCACCATTCCATCCAATCAGTGAGTAGATGTGTACACACACGCACGTGTGCACATGCACACACACACACACACACACACATACAGACAATTACAATTGTATTCTTTTCCAAATTTTCAATATTTTATTAATGGTTTCAGATTTTCTCGCACATGCCACCTGGATCCAACCGACAATCGTGTCACATGTGACAGATGTCCAGTCGGCTACACTGGGCGTGACTGTGGAACGTACGTATTTAATTAATTTAAGTCACCCTACTTTTCTTTTCGTTTTCATAATAATAATAATAAATAATAATAATAATAATAATAATAATAATAATGATGATAATAATAATAATGCATAATTATTTTGTGCTAACTTTTATGTGACACTATATGAGCAGGATTTTGAGATTTGATGTGACACATTATAAACGTACATTTTATTATTATTATTTGTTTTATTTATTTTGTATTATTATTATTGTTATTATTATTATATTTATTATTATTAGTAGTAATAGTAGTAGTAGTAGTGTAGTAGTAAATAGTAGTAAGTAGTAGTAGTAGTGTAGTAGTAGTAGTAGTAGTAGTAAGTAGTAGTAGTGTAGTAGTAGTAGCAGTATTCTTATGTTGCATCTTGAATAAAGAATCTTGAAAATGACGATAAAAATAAATTGTATTATTATTATTATTATTGCTATTATTATTTTATTGAGATCAAACTGCTTCAATTACAGATGTACTGATGGATATTTCGGCAACCCAAGGACACCTGGTGGTACATGTGATAGAGATGGTGAGTTATTCCCCTTTTTTCCCCTTTTTTCCAGCACAGTTCTCTATCGATATGACACTAAGTGGAGTCATTGATATTACTCCCTGTGTTATTACAACCATAATACATCAAAACAAAAACAAAATTACAAAAAGAATTTAACCCTGTAGAACTTTCTAATATTGTGACCTTTGACATGACCAAAATTAATATTTTTTACAAAATATTAACCAAAATCAATATAATTTTTGTTGTTGTTGTTTTTACCATGTTGAACTTTCTAACACTATGGAACTTTAACATGACCTTTGACTTGCAGTAAACAACCTGCCGCAGGTCGTGGTCAGTCCGATCCGACTCGTGGAGCCTCTGGGATCCACAGCGACGTTCCGGTGCGAGGTGTCGGGCCGCGGTCCCTTCAACGTGGTGTGGAGCCGTCTGGACGGTCGCCCGCTCGCCACCAAGAGCACCACGTCCGCCCGCTACCAGCTGACCATCCCCAACCTGGAGTACTCCGACGGCGGCCGCTATGTCTGCACCGCCACCAACAATGCCGGCAGCATCAGACAGTTCACAGAGCTCTCCGTCACCAGTTAGTTCAAATCCCGTCATTATTTTTGCAAAAGTTACTTTTCTGCTGTGATAACTACACAAATTACTGATTTTTTTTGGTGTGTTAAGAACAACCAAGTTATCAATCTAATGAATTAAATTTAATCTTTTCAGCTCCTTCTACTCCGATCCGAGTCAGGATCGATGGAATCCGAGAAGTGGACACAACAATCGGAGCCTCCGTGAGGTTCACATGTGTGGCCGTGTCCTACAATACAGAGGTACATCGGCTGTGAAAAATAATAATGTGAACCCGACAAGCCACAATAATAATGAAAGCATCTCAAAATTCAAGATATTTTGTAAATATTGAAAATAATAAATGAATAAAAAAATAATATTATAATACAATTAGATGGAACAGGCTATATATATGCATGACAATCCAGATGGACAACAGGCATTCCTATGAAATTAAGTGCACGTAAAAATATGTGCTGTATATTAAGTCAGATAAAATCCTTGAAACAGTCGATTCATGAAAAGCAAACTATTCCTTGCCCCTGGTGGGGCTCGGACATTCTTTTTCATGAATCGACTGTTACTAAGATGTTATCTTAACATACTCGTCACTCTAAAGTACAGCAACAATTGCCTTACCTCCTCAGGGCAACTACGTCTTGTCCTGGACCAAGAACGGCCTCGGACTTCCAGAGAAAGCCATCGACCAGAACGGCGTCCTAGTCATCCCCAACATCCAGCCTGAGGACGCAGGGACGTACACCTGCACAGGGTCCGACTCCATCGGCGTAGACCGCGCCACAGCCGTCATTCGTCTCGGTGAGTTTCACTGGAATACAACTGAAGAGCTGTATAAATATGATAAGTAAAGACCATTGCTCGGAAGAAGTATAGCTAGAATTGATCAGGATCCTGTTGCTCTGGGGCCCGTTGCTCAAAACAGTTGTAGCGTTACAATAGTTGTAACTGGGATTCCGCCACTATAGAAAGTGTTGACCTTACAATAGTTGTAGTTACAATAGTTCTGAGCAATGGGCCCCAGAACAGTAATTGTAGCTACAATTGATCAGGGCCCCGTTGGAGTACAAAAATATACAAAAAACAAAAACAACCAAGATGCTTGTGTTGTTTTTGATAGCATCTTTGATATGGACTACGTATGTTCCTCCTCTGAAGCAGGCTGTGGCACTATTGTACATGTATTCCTGTGTCGTGTTCACCTGTAACTCAGGTCCATCAAGGATTCTGTTCCATCAAGGATTCCGTTCCGTCAAAGATTCTGTTCCTGTGTTTCAGGTCGTGAGGAAGCTCCCCTGGCCAGGATTGAGCCCCGGTATCTCCAGGTCCATGTGGGCGACACCATTGAGTTCCGCTGTCTCGCAGAATCCTCACCTCCAGCGACCATCGTGTGGACTCGTGGAGAAAGCGGCCCTATGCCCGAAGAAGCCTCGGTGGATAACGGAGTATTCCGCATCGCCTCGGTCCTGAAGTCGCATGAGGCTGAGTACTACTGCAAGGCCACCAATCCCGCAGGAACATCCATCGTCAGGACCATCCTGTACGTCGCAGGAGGGACACCAGGTGAGGGTTACCATTACATTGCATCATCGTTGACCCGGTTGCGAGATCTTGTCTATGTGACTTGTGTTCACAGCAAACCGCTCCCTAGACAGGGATAATGTTAAGTACCTGTGAGCAGCCTAGCTAGAATTCTGCGCTATATGAATATATTATTATTATTATTATTATTATTATTATTATTATTATTATTGTTATTGTTATTGTTATTATTATTATATATATTATTTTTTTAATTATTATTTTATTACATGTATTATTATTATTATTATTATTATTATTATTGATGTTGCATGGTGTCATTCAAAATGTAAAGAAAATACATCTCCAGTTCTATTCATATATATTTATTTTCCAGAGCCCCAAGTCATCATCGTGATCAGGAGAACTCAGGTGACGGCCATCGTGGGCACCACAGTGACACTGGAGTGCTTTTCCCAGAACAGCGGTGACGTCATCCTGGTGTGGTCACGTGATCGTCAAGGACTCCCGCAAGGTGAGTCGTGTTCTTCACTTCCTGTCTGACTCGCCCTCTCAATTTACAATAGGGACAGTAAGTCTCGTCTGGGTCATTTCCAGTCACCGGCTATTGCTGACACATTATTGGAGATATAGCATTAGTTTTAGATACTTGCTAATCAAGGTTCTATTTACTGAAAATCGATGCAGTATGGTTTGAAACTTGAAGAGTAGATTTTGATAAAAATATTCTAGTGAATGTTAACCATGAAAATATCTATCCAGGAGCCCTATTCTTGAAACATTCTTATGAACTTCTTAGCCTAAGAACAGTTCTTAATAATTGTTATAGTATGGCTAAGATCGTTTTGAGAATAGGCCCCAGAAACTCATTCTGAAATAGCATGATGATATTTTTTATATAAGTCCAATAGATCAAGCCAGTTCTTCTGCATCTGTGGTTAGCTGAGTGTCTAGGAATTATTCTGGATATTTTAACCCAGATAAAAATAGTATCAGTTTAATTAAATAGTATCAGTTTAATTTAATGGTATCAGTTTAATTTAATGGATGTTCATTTTTCTTTCAGGTTCTTCCCAGGATAATGGCATTCTGACTATGTCCAATGTTCAGCCATCGTACTCCGGAACGTATGTGTGTACTGGAACCACACAGGGTGGGAAGACGGGCGTGGGCCGCACCACTCTGTCCATACAGCCAAATATCCGCAGTATGTACCGCAGCAAATCTGTTATCAAAACCCACTTTACACATGACCAAAAACATTAAAAAATGGCCATTTTAGACACATTATTTCATTCTGAATTTACAATTTTTAGAAGCATTTTCAGTTCTTCAGATAGTTTATCAGACCAACAGAACAATTTTCTCCTTTAAATTTTAATTTCTTGGTCTCTCAAATTGTTCTACTCTACTCGGTTATTTTCTATTAAGAAATGGGTACCTTTTGAAACCATTTTCTAGACAGCGCCTTTAAAACTATTTTCGATGGAATCCGGAATGGAATTTTCTATGATTCCAGGAGAAGCTCCGACAGTGACAATAGGAGACAAGATGCAGGTCGTTGCATCAGGATCCACCGGAACCATCCGCTGTGCGGTGACAGGAGACCCCAAACCCACCATCACCTGGAAACGGGCCCGCGGTGAGCTGTCCAGCAACCACCAGGTAAATACTCCAGTAGTCAGGTAAATACTCCAGTAGTCAGGTAAATACTCCAGTAGTCAGGTAAATACTCCAGTAGTCGGGTAAATACTCCAGTAGTCGGGTAAATACTCCAGTAGTCAGGTAAATACTCCAGTAGTCAGGTTAGTACTTCAGTAGTCAGTTTAATACTTCAGTAGTCAGGTAAATACTCCAGTAGTCAGGTAAATACTCCAGTAGTCGGGTAAATACTCCAGTAGTCAGGTAAATAGTCCAGTAGTCAGGTAAATACTCCAGTAGTCAGGTTAATAATCCAGTAGTCAGGTAAATACTCCAGTAGTCAGGTAAATACTCCAGTAGTCAGGTTAATACTTCAGTAGTCAGGTTAATAATCCAGTAGTCAGGTTAATACTCCAGTAGTCATGTAAATACTCCAGTAATCAGGTAAATACTTCAATAGTCAGATAAATACTTCAATAGTCAAGTAAATACTTCAATAGTCAGGTAAATACTTCAATAATACTGCCGTTATCACAGCCCAGGCAATCGCCTGGTTGAGTCTTGGTATCACAAGACAGAATCAGCGGTGACTGGTGTCATAGTACAGATATAGCATCCGCTAACCTCTTCCTTCCTTGCTCACAGGTGACTCAGAATGGCGAGGTGTTGAGGATCGTCCAGGCCTCAATGGCTGACCGTGGCGTGTACATCTGTCTGGCTGAGAACGTCGCTGGGAGAGCCATGGCGTCCGCCATGATTGACGTGGAACGTGAGTCAAATGTTCTGTTTCTCGATTCTGTAAATCCATGTAAAAGAAACGATTCCAGATGCAACGTATCTTACTTTCATCGTCCGATTCAATTTTGGCTCTCTGAATATATTATTTCTTTGCCATCATCAGTGTATAAAACTCCAGCAATTTCACTGCCAGATATGAAGACTGGTAAGTCTAAGAAGTTACCCGTCCTCATGCATGTTGGCCAGTGATCGATGATATACATCTTGAAAAACAAACACAAATGTAACATGACATGCCGGCGTGCAAGGATAAAACGTTACCAGTCCTCACTGAAAATAACCCATCGTGAGCGTGGGGACGGACTCTATTTAGAACACTGCCATCATGTGTTGCTTAACAGTGAAAGATTCACGCTGAGATGTAAAACAATAACTCGTGTAATATCCTGTCAATTTGGTAACTCATGCATGTGTTTTTGTGCAGGTCGTAATATCCCCATAGTGGAGCTCTACCCGTCAGGTTCCATCACGATCAGTCGTGGAGGCAGCGCCCTCTTCCAGTGTCGGGTTACTGGTGGCAACCCAGCTCCTACTGTCACGTGGACCAGGTATGTGTCATACAGTTGTCTCCCCTTGGTGAAGGTCGAATGTTGATTAATATTTCTGCAAATTTAGATTTTTGATTAAAATATTTGTGTGCAATTTTTTTATATTTTTTTTTTGGCTAAGCCTTCTCATCGTCAGCATTAATTTGGTGGTTGATAGCTAAGCCATGGCATCCTCTTTATCTGCTTGTATAGTAGGAATGAAGGGCTTTTCCTTTATTATGACATATGGTCATAGCTAAGCCATGGCATCATATTGTCTGTTTCTAGGGTAGGAAATGAGGGCTTCACCTCTACCACAGACATCATGGAGGAGAATGGAGTCATCATGTTTAAGGGTGTGACAGGAGCCGAGCAGGGCTCCTATGTATGCACAGCAACCAACTCCATGGGAACCGTCACAGCAACCGCCGTCCTCAAGATAGAAGGTCAGGGGAGATAACTACTTCAGATGGTCAATACTACAAATAAAAATGTGTTCACTAATAACTAATTTTAAAATAAATAAATGAAAAATAATAATTTACATTAAAAATAAATAATATTATTATTTTCTCAACACACAGGCCCACCGAAAGTGACCATCCTTCCCAGCACTAGAGTGACCTCCATTGAGGGTGAGCGAGTGGCACTGGAATGTACAGGAGAGGGTGAGCCAACACCCAACGTCTTCTGGCGCAGTGACACTCGCAGGAGGAGTGACGTGCTCCCTGAGGCGTCTGTGGGTGATGCTGAGGGATCGGCCAGCCTCATCTTCGACGCCATCTCCAAGAACGATGAGGGGAGGTACACGTGCATCGCCACAAATGAGCGTGGCCGCGATGAAGCCTCTGTAGATGTCTCTGGTGAGTTGTTTGCAATGTTGGCTGTTTGTGAACTATATATAATGCACAGTGCCAGTGAGCAGATATTAGCTGGAGCTTAGGCACTATACAAATATATTATTATTATTATAATATCTCTCTCTCATCTTCAAGCATCCTCCTGATGTTTCATGAGGACTGATGTTTCATGTTTCAGTGATGACGCGAGGAGGACGAGGAGGACCAGATGTCGTTGTGGACATCCAGGGACCAGACCAGATGTCCTTCGTTTCCGGACAGTCCGTGGAACTTACCTGCTCCGCGCTCGGTATGACCGCTATGACTAATGACACTGTTCTGATGCTATGAAAGGCAACACATCCCATCCAATGTCTTTAAAATTCATGATTTAGTTGGCATGATTACATTATCTTAATTTCTTTTAATAATTGTACTGGCATAACTGACAAGCCATGATATGCAGTAAGTGGAAATATGTTGAAAACATTCCTAAAACCCAACAAAAATAGAAACAGAAATAACTGAAAAAATATATATATAATTTGATAATTCATGTTATGTTTTAACCCTCTTCCTACTGGATTAGGCACAGGCAGTGCTCTTTAGGGAATCTCCAATTGCCTTCAGCATGGAAAGGGTTAATTCAATGTCTCATTCTCTCTCCTCAGGTCTCAGACATCCAATCATCAGATGGCGGCGTCCTAACAACAAGCCACTTCCGCCAAACCACTCTATCCGCAATGGCGTCCTGTACATTCCGCAGATCACCTCCGACTACCAGGGAGAGTATGTCTGTGTCGTCACTGGGGCAGACAGTGCCCACTTCCAGGCATCCGTCATCCTCATCGTGTCTGGTCAGTGATTTTTTTTAAACAATATTTATTGGAAAGATTCCCTTGTGTTGTATTAGGGGTATATGCCGTGGTTATCTCCCCTTGTATTGGGTTCAATGTGCCGATATGTTTCTGAAGGCATCAGTTATCTCCTTGTATTGGTTGTGATATGGAGACATGTATTTTAAAACAATAGTTATCGCCCTTGCATTGGATGTTTTATATTTAGATGACCTCACATTGTAGGACAATAGTTACCTCCCCTTGTATCGGTCGTGATATTATGAAAAGTATTATCTCTCCTTGTATTGGGTTTCATACACATACTGGCAATGCCCGTTCAGCATACTATTAAATAATATACCCAACCTCTTAAAAATGCAACTCTGTGAGCATGTTTCCGAGAGTGCATTTGGCACAATATATATATATACATATTATTTATTCGTCAGGTTTGTTTTTTCCACAGTGACCCCACGCTTGACCATTAACCCCGCCCAGGTCGCCACTCGTCCCGGTCAGACGGTCAGACTTAACTGCCAGCCAGGTGGCTCAGGACCCTTCCAGATCGAGTGGACGAAGGTCAACGGTCAGATCTCGCCCACGGCAGTCGAGCGCGATGGCGTGCTGGAGATACGCCATGTCACAGCAGCCGATGCAGGACAATACAGGTGTGTCGCTACCAACAATGCCGGGAGCTCAGAGGGATACGCTGTCATCGAGATATCTGGTAAGTTGTGATCAGATTTAGTTTTACTTTGGGGTTTATGCATGATTTTTAAGTTCATTTCACTCCGAATTCTTCTGAATTCATATTTCTCCAATTTCACATTCTTCTGACTTCACATTAATGTTACTCCACATTCATCTGACTGCATTCTTCTGACTCTACACACCACTGATTCCAAATTCCTTTGACTCCCTATTTGTTTGGTTTTACATTCCTCCGACTCATCATACCTCCGACTCCACATTCCTTTGACTCCACATTCTTCCAATTCCACATTATTCTGACTCCATGTTATTTGACACTACATTTCCTCTGACTCCACATTTCTCTGGCTCCACATTCTTCTGACCACACTCTATCGATTCCACTTTCCTCTAATTCCACATTCATTTGACTCCTCATTCCACTGACTCCAAATTGAAATTCCACTGACTTCACATTCCTCAACTCCACATTCCTTTTACTCCACATTCCACTGACTCCACATTCTACTGACTCCACATTCATCTGATTCCACATTTATCTAATTCCACATTCCACTGACTCCACATTCATCTCTGCATTCCACTTGACTTCAGTTCCGCCGACTGTGGTGGTGGGTCAGAAGAACCAGCAGGTCATCACTGGAAATTCGCTGGAGCTGCGCTGTGAGGTCACCGGAAGCCCCGCCCCTCAAATCCGCTGGGAAAAGGTCGGAGGAGATCTCCCGCTGCAGCACCAGATCCGCAACGGAGTCCTCACGTGAGTCTCTGCCATGATTTTGACCCCTGAGGTCATCAGTTTAATTTTGCCAAGAGAAGGATTACATTTTTTTTTTTTACAGGGCTGATCACACTCTACATTCTCCTTAAAAGATTAGTAATTTACGTAGTATTTTTTTAATACAAATTAAACTTATGTCAGTTACACGATCCATCCCTGGTCATTGACATAATGTTGGTTTTCATTCCAGCATGTACAACCTACAAGAGGAAGACTCAGGTCGGTACATCTGCACCGCCACCAACGAGGCCGGAAGCAACCGTGACTACACCTACGTCAGAGTTCAAGGTCAGTACACAGAAGCAAAGCCTATGGACACAAACCCACAGACAGTTCCACCAGTTTCCTTTGGTTATGTGGTTACTTTCCTGATCTGAGCTTTAGATTATGCAATACAATATTGTGTCAATGTAGGAAAGGATTTATGAACATTTAATCTTGATTTCATCATATTTCATCACAACAATACTTGAACTATTGCATTTTGTAGTGATTGTTGCTCCTAACAATATATATGGAAGCAAGGCTCAACTGAAATGAAAAATTACGTTAGTCAGATCTGATTGTCATTTGTAATCTGACATTGAAGACTTATTGACCGCTATGCTTCTGACCTTGACCTCTATTCTTATGACCCTGATGTGACCTGATGACCTATGCTTCTGACCTAGAAATGACAGTTATGTTAAGACCTTTATGTGACCTTGTGATCTCATTGCCTTTGCCTTTGATGTGACCTTGTGACCCTAATACTTCTGACCTAAATGTGACCTTTTGACCTCTATGTTGAGTTTTACTTACAGGTGGTCCTGGTATTACCCCCAATGTGCAGCAGAGCGTACAGGCTGTGAACGTTGGAGAACGAGTTGACTTTGAATGCATCGCCACAGGTACTGCAAAATCTCATAACTATTTCCTGGACAGATTATAGAGTGAATATATATTTAATATACTGATATATTTAATTTTTACAACAGCAGAAGGTCATAAATTTCTTTAGAATTCATAGTATTTCCTTGACAACTGATTATATTTTTATCAATTTTTGAAATTGTATTTATTTATTTTATTTATTATTATTATTATTATAATTATAATCATTATTATTATTATTTGTATCACCAGGAACACCTAAGCCTACAGTGAAGTGGTCCAAGATGGAAGGAGAACTGCCGCCGACCGTCGTCATTGGCGACAGCATCCTCATCATCCCTGAGGTCAGACAAGAGGATGCTGGAACGTACCGTTGCACGGCAACCAACCAAGCCGGTTCTGTTCAGAGCCAAGTACAGCTGTTTGTCAGAGGTCAGTAGGATAAAATTCTTTGAATGTCTATGAAATGTTGAAAATATAAATTCAACCAAAAAAATAATAAAGAATGTCATTAGAAAAATGTGAGAAAAAATAAAATTAATTAACCATTATGGAGGTGAAAGGAAATTAATTAACCCTTGTTATAAGAGTTCTGCATTTCCTTCGTAGCTCGCCCAGTCATCTCGGTTCCTCAGGACATCAATACTGCGGCTCTCGGAGGTCCAGCCTCGCTTTCATGTGAGGCCCAGGGATACCCATCGCCATCTATCACATGGACCAAGCAGGAGGGAGAACTGCCCAGGTGAGAATGCGACTTTACCATTGGCCGGAACTCAGATAGTCCCAGATAGCAATCTGACATTGTTTAGACTTCATTTTGTCAATATGACATTGTTTAGACTTCATTTGACATTTCGTCAATCTGACGTTGTTTTCGAAATTATTTAGACAGCCGACTGAAGGTTTTATCCAGGGAATGGCTAAAATTATATTGTACATCAGCCTTCGATATGTTAATGTAGCTCCCGTAAATATCACAAAATACTCGACTTGCTTTAAAAGATCATTTCCATGGCAAAATTGGAATCCACATGAAAATTGATGACCTTAGATTGTGACCATGTGACCGGGTAACTGGATCAAATAACTCTGGATTTTTTACTTTTCTAATCGGAAAGGTACCAATGTGAAATCCCAAAATGTCTTTTATCTGGGACAGTGTGTATAACCTTTTATTTATTGAAGTGTTACGCTTGTTGGTAGATCATGAATACAGTTATGCATCAAACTCGTATATGTGTCTGTCTCTGTCTCTCTATCTTTGTCTCTGTTCCTCCCTCCTTACCTCCTTCCCTCTGTCTCTCTCTATATCCCTACTTTCTCTCTGTCTCTGTGTGTGTCTCTCTCTCTCTCTCTCTCTCTCTCTCTCTCTCTCTCTCTCTCTCTCTCTCTCTCTCTCTCTCTC
>JAUTBV010112835.1:0-30390 GCA_032361325.1 Lepetodrilus fucensis
TTGGGCCTTATTTAAGTAATATTTTAAACATCGAGTTGTGCTTAGGGTAACGAAATATGGATGTCCGACCATACATATGTTAATCTCGCGAAAATATGTTAAGTTATCAAATGTGTGTATATGCACACCAACTAATTAAGAGAATACAGCACCGAGCTATACAGATATCTTTTCAATATATATTTTTTTAAATTACATTGGCAAATGCACCTGACGTTTTTGTAAATAGGTCCGAATCAGCCTGGAAATCGGTCTTGGAAATTTGTCATAAATAAGGTTGGAATCAGCCTGGAAATAGGTCCGAATCAGTCTGGGCAACAGGTCCGAATCAGCCTGGGAAAAAAAGGTCCGAATCAGCTTTCGACTGAAGACTGAGGTCCGAATTAACTTTCGACTGAAGACTGAGGTCCGAATCAGCTTTCGATTGAGGTCCGAATCAGCCAGGTCCGAATCAATCGACATTCCAAAACAATAGAGTAACTTCCCTTTGATTACAATTTAATGCTGAGTCGGGGCCAATTTAGAATATGATAAAACCCCGATGCTGCATATTTGACAGTTTTCAGTGCAGTAGTCTTCACTGCAGTAGTTTTCACTGACAACAACCAACAACAAGACTCGAGAGTTGCAGTCTACTGACTAGATGTAATGTACCTAAATGTAAATTAATGTGGGTAACTATGTTAAAATTTAGTGAAATGTAAGGTCAAGCACATGTAACTATGCAAGTACACCATATTTTATACTTTGCTAGTAGATTTTCTTTAGCGTCTGATAGCGGTTACATTTGTCAACTCTGCTCTTGTTATCATACAAGATAACATAATTTAAAGTAACAGGATCATCTTTGGACTATTATTATTATTTGTTTCTTGTATATAATATTACTAACTAAATATATGAAAATAATAAATCTGCAAATATCATACATGTATGATGCGGTATCACTACTTTTGAGCATAAAAATAAATAGGTAATCTCTTAATTGCCAGTCTTGGCCCTGTTTATGGCCGGGTATTGAGGCCTTGCACGTGTAGCCGGGTGTGATATAAGATACACACGGAACAATCGTTTGGGTGGCAGAAAATGGTTTGGTTGGCAGAGAACAATCTGATGGCGTGAGCAACGGCTGAAAAACTATGTGATGTATTGAGTGATGTCACATGCAAGGTCTCGATAGACAAAGTTGCATCAAACTCCAGTGTATAAAACTCCAGCAATTTCACTGCCATACATGAGGACTGGTAAGTCTGAGAAGTTACCCGTCCTCATACATGTTGGCCAGTGATCGATGATATACATCTTGAAAAACAAACAAAAAGTAACACGACATGCAGGCGTGCAAGGATAAAACGTTACCAGTCCTCGCTGAAAATAACCCGTCGCAGGCGTGCGGACAGGCTCTATTTCGAACACTGATTGAAGTCAGTTGCTGGTTCACGCTAGCACTCAGTATTATTCTTCATGAAGGAACGAATGTCAGATAAGATACAGAATATTGTTTATTGAAACTCTCGTATCTACTACGAGACCACAAGGACTCTCGTAGCGATCTCTAATACATGGGGATCGTGCAGTTACGAGAGTGCTATGGTCTCATAGTAGACACGAGAGCTTCGATAAACGATACCCTGATCAGCCCAGTGATGTTCTACATTAACAACTCTTGTTGGTTCCAGGGAGGTCACTTTGACCTGGCCGACCGGATGTTTCACAGCGTACGTGAGAACTGGCTGTCCGCCTCCAAGCACAACATGGCGGACGTGAAGGAGCTCATCCCCGAGTTCTTCTACCTGCCCGACTTCCTGGTCAACAAGAACAACTTCGATCTTGGTAAGACTAGGCTGCAGTAATGGTGAATGGTAGTGAAATCTCACGAATGCTTATGAAATCTCACGAACAATATGTGTTTAGTCTGCAAGACGTTTTCCAGGTTGCCAACCTGCTTCCTCAATCATTTTCATTTGTTGAACACACCCATGCTGTACAGTTTGTGATATGTTGATTTTTTAACAATCTTGAAGGTTATAGTGCGAAGCGATTGACTGGTACTAGTAAATGTCAGAGGGGTATCTTTTTAATACACTTGTTGGTTTCTCAGGATGTAAACAGAGTGGAGTTCAACTGAACGATGTCATCTTGCCGGCATGGGCGAAAGGTGACCCCAAAGAATTCATCCGAGCTCACAGAGAGGTATGTAGTTTATTGAGAGACTGTTCAGCTCAGGATTATCTCGCTTTAGTACCAGCGTCTGTAAACATATGCAGGATTGTTTTCCCTTATACATAGACACTTCAATAGGATGATTTTTTAGTACCATAGCATATTTGGTTTGTCAGTACCAGCAGGTATTCGGCACAATAGGTATACATATCCCTGTTGTAAGTTTGTCTAAAGTCTTCAAAGCTGATCTAAAGCCCAATTCTAAAAAGAAAGTGAAATGAGTTGACCTACTCCTGTAGTAGTATTTGGACTAATCATCATCCTCCCCTGACTCAGGTGCTAGAGTGCGACTATGTGAGCGCACACCTCCATGAGTGGATCGATCTCATCTTCGGCTGCAAGCAGCGTGGACCGCCGGCAGTGGACGCCGTCAACGTGTTTCACCACCTCTTCTATGAGGGCAACGTCGACATCTACAGCATCGACGACCCACTGAAGAAAAACGCAACCATAGGATTCATCAACAACTTCGGACAGATTCCCAAGCAGGTAAGAAGAGGTGGCATTGTGGCAGGAAGGTTTTTGTCTATTGGGAATTCTACTGGGAGTCTTTACATAGATTCTAGAAAGCGACTTTAAACCCCAATACAAAAAAAACTACAATTTTTTTTTAAAACTAACAAAAACTACAACATATTATGCACAAAGGAGAACAATTAGCATGTATGATTTCAGAAGTGTCACAGGACACTGGGATTTGAACCCAAGTTGCTGAATTGCGAGTCCAACACTCTACCCACTTAGCCAAAGTGGCAACCCCTCTTGTCAAGACCAGTATGAGCATCTTGTACATCACCCTGCTACATTAGTGACATGTATTTACCCCCTAGATTTGTAGTCATCAGTGGTATTTTCCATGCAGCTCTTCAAGCGACCTCACCCCCAGAAGAAGCTGAACATCCGAGCTCTGGACCCAATCTCCATGGGCTCCTACTCCAGCCCTTCAGCAGACAGACTCTTCTTCCATAATGTGGACAACCTCAAGCCTTCCATGCAGCCAGTCAAAGGTAACCAATCACGTTATGCGTTACATATGCATCCAGCCAGTGGTAACCAACCATGCCAAACGTTACATCCAGCCAGTCAAAAGTAGCCACTCACATCGAACGTTACATCCAGCCAGTCAAAAGTAGCCACTCACATCAAACGTTACATCCAGCCAGTCAAAAGTAGCCACTCACATCAAACGTTACATCCAGCCAGTCAAAAGTAACCACTCACATCAAACGTTACATCCAACCAGTTAAATGTAACCAATCTAAATGTAGCCTTCCATGCAGCCAGTCAAAGGAAACCAATCACATCAAACCTTACATCAAGGTAACGTTATGCAGCAGGTCAAATGTAATCAATCAGCTGTCATAGTCCCATAATATTCCATGCAACCTGACAATCACATTTAGCCTTACTTGCAACCAGGCAAGGTTTCATGAATTTATTCTTTGTTATACATAGTCTTGTCTCCTTTGCGTGTATGCTATGTATCTCCTGTGTTGTCCGCAGAGCTGAAGAGTGCGGTGGGTCAGATCTTCCACAACGACAAGTATGTGATGGCGGTGGAGCAGAACAAGGTCCTCATTCCTCCCGCCTGTCACCGCTTCCTGGCCTGGGGCTACTCCGACCTCAGTGTCCGCATCGGAAACTACGAGTCCGACCGGGTACGTCACGGAATTACCCCCATTGCAAGCATAGTGTCTATGCATAGTAAACAAATTGGTGAAAGATTCCCGCAGCGACATTAAACACCGTAATCACTCACTCACCCAATGCTCCAAATGCCTTTGGCAGCTGAAGCTGGATACCAGCGCTTTATGAATGTATATTTTGATTGATTTAATAGTGTCATGTATGTGTAAAATAAATTAGAATATAATAACTTTCTTTGTTGAGTTGTAATGGTGTTGGTTAGTGGTGTGTATGTGTAAAATAAATTATAATAATATTTTGATAATTTGTGTTACGTGTTACGTGATGTTGTGGGTTTGTGTTGCAGGCTAATGCTGTGTTTGAGTGTCTGGACAACGGGGAGATCCTTTGTGCCGCCTGTCCTAACCCCAAGCTGTTCATCACCGGAGGATTCAGCTGTGTAAGTCCTGTACAAAGTGCACAATAGTGAATGCTGTATTGAAATCAAACCTGAGTATCCTTTCACAGCGCTATGCTCTCTTAGTGGGTAAGAGAGCTTTGTGAAAGGATACCCTGTATTGTAGTTTTCTTTAGTTGACCCTCTCCTTGCTGGATTAATCACAATCCCTGCCTTCAGCAGATAGAGGGTTAAGCCTCTAATACTGTAAATCATGAAATTAATGCGAGCAGAATATTAATGCGAAAAATGCGACCGCCATATTGTCGCATTTAATTGCTGCGCGTTAAAGGTAAGACTTGGAGGAAAACATGTATGGCGACATGGCCGTTCACATTTTATTGGTGTCGCCTTTACGTCTAAAATCTAGAGGTCACATTAAATTAGTGACGCATTAATTTCATGATTTACAGTACACAGTCTTCTTTAACCTCTTGCTGGATTCACTGCTATATAGGACTTCTCTGGTTGCCTCTTGCAGATAGAGTGTTAAACCTCTAAAATAATCTTCTTTTACCTCCTGGTGAAATCTCTACTCTTTGGTTGCTTCTTGCAGAGAAAAGGTTAATCATTGGAATATTATGTAGGGCATCTTTGATTGCCTGTAGTAGGAAGATGGTTAAATAGCACTGAATAAATCTTGATGATCCAAATGATGATTTTTTATTTATTTTTTAATACCTTCAGGTTGTAAATGTGTGGGAATACATCCCCAAAGATCGCAAGGCGTTCCTGAAGCGCCCCCTGTACGGACACACAGAGCCTGTCACCTGCCTAGTTGCCTCCCCTGCCTACAACGTGATCATCAGCGGGTCTCGGGATCGCACGTGCATCATCTGGGACATGAGCAGACTCATCTTCGTGCATCAACTCCGGGGTCACGTGGCGCCAGTGGCGGCCATTACCATCAACGAGCTCACGGTAGGAATTGGTCCTCGATACTTCCAGAGTCTGAGCCGTCATGCTGTGTGTCCATTTAGTGATATATCTTACGTTTCTTTAAATAGTATCATGAGTGTGTGAGTGAGTTTGTTTGATTGAGTGGGTGGGTTAGTGAGTGAGTAATGAGTGAGTGAGTAGGTTTGAGTGGGTATTCGTTGAGTGAGTAAGTTGGAGGTTGAATATTTGGGGGTTTCAGAGAGAGTGTTTAGAAAGACTGATCTAATGCCTTACAAAGTTCAGCATAATTTTTACTTGGTTGTGTTTAATCTGCTCTGTCTGATGATGATCTATGCTGGTTTTCCAGGGTGACATCGCGACGTGTTCGGGGACGTGTCTCCACATCTGGAACATCAACGGTGAGGCCGTGGCCAGTGTGAACACTGCTACCGGCAGGAACCAGCAGATCCTGTGTGTGGCCATGTCTCAGGTATGTAGTCCTCCACCATCTCCCTGTCGACATCACTTCCATAGCATCATTTACATCTCCCTGTCGGCATCACTTCCATAGCATCATTTACATCTCCCTGTCGGCATCACTTCCATAGCATCATTTACATCTCCCTGTTGGCATCACTTCTATAGCATCATTTACATCTCCCTGTCAGCATCACTTCCATAGCATCATTTACATCTCCCTGTCGGCATCACTTCCATAGCATCATTTACATCTCCCTGTCAGCATCACTTCCATAACATCATTTACATCCCTCCAAGGCCTACATTGACTGATGCATTGTGACATTGTGACTTCTACATTGTGACTGCTACATTGTGACTGCTACATTGTGACTGTGATGTTTCAGATGATGGAGTGGGACCTACAGAACGTCATTCTGACCGGCAGCAGTGATGGCGTGGTGCGGGTAAGTGAAAAGAAAATTTACAATGATTGTACTGTTTGTTGCTTTTGACATGCCGGTGTTCGCAGGTTTACTGCAACATTCAGCACAATCTGTTGTGCAACAAGTTGTGATATTAGTGAAAGAATCTGGAAAGCGACTCTTAACCCCCAATACAAAAAAAAATAAAGTTTAATAATTCATTAATATCATTATTATTATTATTATTATTATTATTATTCTTATTCTTTAGATGTGGAGTGTGGAGTATGTACAGACACCGATGGAGAAAGTAAAAGCTAAAGACACTCCACCATCTGGGAAGGGAAAGCTGGCATCCACTGCGACCAGCTCTCCACCTATCGCAGTGTCGGTGCCGAAGCTGATCCGGAGAGAGTCGTGTGACAGCTACAGTGAGGCCCGATCAGCCGTGGAGCTCCTCAAGGACTTCAAGGACCCCGACTACCTGGCCGCCAAGGAATGCGAGCTCGGGTCGTCTGCAGACAGCGAGCATAACTACATGAACAGAGCGAAGACGCGCGACACTAAGAAAGGGGACGTGGACAAGGACGTGTTCGAGAGACTGGACTCGAATCTCAGCACGACGAGCAGCACCAGTGATATTTACAGAGCAGAGGACGCCAACAGCGCTAACGGAGATTTGGACGAGTACGACAACCTGAGCATCAAATCGGGAGACGCGTCGCTAGACACTGCCATGGGCGTGCTCATTGAACTAGGAGACGAAGACAAGGTGTTCTCGTCTCCCAAAGGTTATCCGCCGAGTCGGCCAGAGCCGAGTGCAGCGCCACCTGGTGGCGGAGAGAACACTGGACGAGGACGAGGGCAGCAGGACGGGAAGGGGGGGTCCGGGGAACACGAGACAGACTCAAACGGCTCAGACTTTGTCCTCATACAGCCTGGCGAAGTGCTAGACTCCAAGAAAGCCATAGAGGATGTCATGAAGAAATATAAGCCTCGGACCAAGAATACACTGAGAGATGGTATGATGGTCTTTCTGTTGGTATTGTAAACTAGATTTGAAACATAGTGCAATATTTACCCATTTGTAATTTTTTCGTTAATTTATTTTCGACAATTAATCGTTAGATATTGCTGAAAATTCCCTGCTTCTACGTTAAGCACAAAGATCTTATTCATGTACGGATGAAAGATTCACTTGGTGATGTTAAGAAACAATTCACTCACCTATTATGAAAATCTTAGTCAAATACCTTTTCAAATGAAGAAACTGTTAGATTATTTTGAATATGTGTTTCTATGCTGTAGAGGTATTTCTACAGTTTGTGTTTTCTCCACCAGGCTTCCAGTGGCAACGACAGATCGTGTTCCGAAGCAAGCTGACGATGCACACAGCGTTTGAAAGGAAAGATAACAAAGACCCTGCTGCTGTCACAGCTATTGCCATTTCCAAGTGAGTTGTAACCCAGGGGCACCAGTAGGAGATCATCCAATGAATGTAATCTATGGATGCGTCAAACTGTTATCATAGTCATAGGTTCACGGTCAAATGAGAGGACACCACTATTTATCGATGATCTTTTATGTTATAATTTGTATATATTTTACACCATGTGGCCGTTCCGTTCAACTGTACAAATATGTGACATCAATGTACTGAGTGAAAGGAACGGCTCATCAAGATGGCGATAAAGAGTGCCCTTAGATGAGTGACGTCACTGTACTAGACACTGTGCGGCCTGAACCACCTCGCTAGCGAGTACAGACCGCATAGTTTCCTTATAGTGTGTGCCGGTCGTTCCTTTGACAAAACTGTCCATCCGGAGTACTCGGAACACTGTACTGCAGTGAAAGGAATGTCCCCCTGTATTGCAGGGACCACAACTATTCAAGGATAATATATTTATTTTACATTTGTAAATTATTTGACACTGTATGAATGTTTGCATTGTCCATGCTGCAGGGATCACAAGACAGTGTATGTTGGTGATTCCAAGGGCCGTATCTTCAGCTGGACGGTGACTGACCAGCCGGGGAGAGTCGTAGCTGACCACTGGATGAAGGACGAGGGGGCGGACAGCTGTCTGTCCTGTACGGTCAAGTTCTCCTTCTCCGAGCGACGGCACCACTGTCGCAACTGTGGTCAGGTCTTCTGCTCCAGGTCAGTCGGTGCTGCATACTTGTACTTGCCGACCTTGCTGAAACTGGTCAGGCATCCTTAGTCATGTCCGTGCTGGCTAGAGTATTCTGCTATGGATTCAGCTCAGACACCTGGGGTTATGTTTGTGTACGATTTCATGCTCAACTCAAATTTGGCATGGATTTTTGTGAACAAAACTGAGTTGAGGATGAAGTCTTTCTCAAACAAGTTTCGTAACTTCTGGGCCAGGTTTGCTCCAGGTTATTACTATCATAATACCTATTGGCCATGCGAAGACCAGCCAAGATATCCATCAACTGAGTGAAAGATTCCTGCAATGACTTAAAACAATATCTCATCCCATTCACATATCGAATAATTCATTCAAGTCTTGAAAATAGCCCCACAAATTCATTTCCAACATGTTTCGTTTGATGCCACAGATGCAGCCGCTATGAGACGGAGATCCGACGTCTGCGTATCGTGCGCCCAGTGAGGGTGTGCCAGGCATGCTACAACATCGTACGAGCCCAGCAGGCCGCCCAGTCCATCATCACCAAGACTTGAAGCCGTGTCGGCCCCGGGAATCCTCTAGACTGAGTCACTGTAACACTGTTAGGACCTGCGTACCTGGGAGAGGTCCTACAGTCCTGTCATCCAGTGTCCTGTGGTCCTGTTCCAGTGTCCTACAATCCTAGTCATGTCCTGTACAACTAGTCCTGAACTTGAAGAAATGTTCATATCTCTAGAACTTATTAAGAAATGTTTGTGTAGTACTCATATTGTAGTACTCATTCTATAGATCTTGTTCTGAGGAAATGTTATAGTACTGATACTGTAGTCCTCGTGTAGAACTTGTCCTAAGTTACCATCCTCTAGCACTGGTCATAAAGAAATCTTCATGCAGTGTCGATACTCTAGTGCTCATCATGTAGAACTTGTCCTGATGTTCATACTGTAGTACTCATCCAGTAGAACTTGTCCTAAAGTATTGGTCCTGTAGAACTTGTCCTGAAGTACTGGTCCTGTAGAACTTGTCCTGAAGTACTGGTCCTGTAGAACTTGTCCTGAAGAAATGTTCATACTGTAGTACTCATCTAGTAGAACTTGTCCTAAAGTACTGGTCCTGTAGAACTTGTCCTAAAGTACTGGTCCTGTAGAAGTGGTCCAACCTTGCCATGTAACAATCAGTGCCTCATTCTATGTAGGACATGAGGTAACATTGTCGGTAGTTGTTGCACATCAGGGATTTCCGTTCATCTCGTCATGTCTTGTTCTTTACAACCAGAGCCTCTACACTTCTCTGAGTTTGTCATAGCATATAGGGCATTGTGAAGTTTCTCACTTAATGTGTGAAACAGTTCCGATATACAATGAGATTGGTGGATCATCTGGTCAAATACGGAATATGAAACCTATGACATGGCATTGATCAGTGTCTGACTTTGTTTTCATGATTACGTCAGTTCATAATGTTTGCTTGCTTGTTTTTTTTTTATAGGAAAGAGTATTTTGAAACATGACATTTGAGAGAAATGTTAGCATATTCAATATTTGTCAGCATATTTCTCATGATGTAAAACCTGTTTGCTATTGTCATTTTGCCGAGCTTGGCTATGAGTGAAAGATTCCTGCAGCAACGTTAAACTCCATAATCACTCATTCATGAGCTTAGCTTTGTCCTCATTTACATTGAATCAGTTCGCATGCATATACCAGTTTTGCACAAAATAGGTCATATTCCATCATATTGCAATGTATTTGTCAGCTTGTACCAGTATGCATTATCTTACCTCCATGACTTCAGTGTTACCCAAAGTATAGTCTCATTAATTCTGCTGGTAATAAATTATTACCTCATTTCTGTCGTCATGATAGTGCTCTGCAAATACCATCACACCTAGTCTTTGCTACATCTTTATGGTTTGTTTTAGCCTTACACATTGCAACACCTGTCATCTTTAACCAGCAGTCATGTCACTAGCCACTTTCTAGCATGAGCTCAGATCATGTTAAAACTCTTTATGAAACGCATGGACATTCCACTAACGGATTCCATAGTTGCAATTCCCCAGAATTATTTCAATATTCCTGCTTCATATATATAATATATGTATATTTATTGTGATGAAATTATAAGAGATTTAGAGATTATGCGAGGATTAGTGAAGAAACCAGGATAACATGGACAGTATTATATCGTTTGTTCTAAGGCGTTGGTCTGGACTATGCCTGTGCAATACCTACTATACCCAAATACTTTAATCTTACGATGTATTGTTAACATCTGGAAAGAAATTCGGATTCCAAACAGCGAGATTCTTTGCTGGGCTTTCTTTCTATATTTTTTAATGCATTCCATGAACAGATGTCTTTGTAGTAGAAGAAGGTTAATACTGAAATATTGTTACGAGATTTAACAGTATAATTCTGTATGATGAATGTTCGTGTATTATTGTTATCCTCTATGTTTGGTGCGGTGCAATATCTGTCCTTTTCTGTACATACTGCTGTCTGTACATAGACTAATCTACCAGCACACTGTACAGATGTTCTGAGAGTCCTCGGGACAAATTTACAACATAGCTTGCTAGTGCTTTGTAGGGTGTAAATATGAAACTGAATGAATTTTGGGCAATGAAGGAGTGATACTTGAAAAACTTACTTCAACCTTTTGCTCTCAATGTGTTACATTATACATATTTTTAATATTTATTTATTCTTGGTGATTTTAGTAGTGTTATGCTCAAAATTCTCTCCAAAGATGAATGGATGTGCGATTCTCTCATTTCACATGTTTAGTCCATGCTTGTGTCTGACACTAAAGAGTTAACTTTAACCCTCTGTCCATCACGGATTAATCTCAATTACTGCTTCATCCATCCATCGGGCATCTCAGATTGCCATCAGTAGAATGAGGGTTAAAGAATACACTTGCTGGCTAGAGTGGAGCTGTATTCTATGGTGATTCAATTACATCAACTTTAGAAAATCTCATTATTTTTTGGTACATAGTTAAACCATAATTTGTAAAATGTTATATCATTGATTGTCGGACTAGAGAATATTGAAACCAAAAATTGAAGACATTTTACAAGTATGTAACTAAGAAAAGTACAGTTAGTTTTATGGTATTTAATGTAATTAATATCACATTGTGAATGGTAATGACATGTGAAGCCACTTGTCTACCAATTTTGTGATTAAATGAGAAATAGGACTTTCAATTTCATTCTCTGTAGATAATTTAATAATTTGAATTGATCAAATTTATTTATTAAAAGAACAAATCATTTTATGAATATACCGTATTTTATTAATTAACAACTATTTTTTCATACAACATTACTGGATTTTAATTTTACAAGATTCTGTTTCAGAAAATATTGAACAAAACTTATTTGATAGTACTAGGTATATATTAAAATATTATTATATGTAAGAGGTTTCATTCCTATTAATTAGAATGTTATTATTCTGAAGACATTCTTGTGTTGTGACAGACAAGAAAGTAAAACATTAGAAGACACATTAGGCATTATGGTATATGTTTGAGAGTTTTATCTTATTTTGTTACCAAAGAAATATAAATGTTTAGCTTATTGTCCTTTTATGTGTGTTTCTGTTTATAGGTTACCATGTTATTTATCATTACTAGCTTATGGAAATCAATAGTGAAGAACAATCAGTTATCAGAAAAAAAAGTTTTCCGTAATTAATTATATTGTACAGTAGCTAACTTTTACTTCTGCTGACATTAGAATTTTTTTTTTTTATTCCTTCAATATAACATTTGACACCAATGTTTGGCCTACTATTGGCATGAATGGCCTTCAGTAAACTCTTCTGAAACTGCTGAGCATGTTAACTGAAACTCAAGAAATATTTGTATGTATGCATCTCGTTTGGGGTCTGGTAGGCCCACAGAAACCTCCAGACCTCAGTATGAATTTAGTTCTTAAGGTCAAAGGTGAGAGGTCACGGGACTTCCATGGACGTCTGCACTGGTTTATTGCTGGTCCATTGCCATTATTTGATAGGTAAGAGAGAGAGGGTGAAAATGTAAATGTGATGACCGTGAGTTATGGAACTGTTTATTTAAATTTTTATTATTCATCGCAAATGGGTGAAAGATTCCTGCAGCGATGTTGAACTCCATAATCATTCAGTGTTTTTTTTCTTCTGTTATATCATTGCTTATGAATAATTCCCTTTCCCAATAGTAAGTAAATGATAGTGCTGGTATTGCTAGAATCACTATATGTAGATGATATATGCACATAGCAATGGGATAGTACCTTCAAGTGTTGTCTGTAGGGCCCCTAGTTAATACAAGGAGATTACCACAGTTCTTTCATGTCGTATTCAGTTACTTATTTCCTATTTCCTACAGTTAGTACACATGTATATAAAATATATATAATAGTACATTAGGCATGTATCAAACCATACTCTACTGTAGTCTTTCTATCGTTTGAATAACCTCTAGGTGACTAAACCAATTTTATGTGAATAAACCATTATTTCCTTTTGTGTCAAATATTTTATTTATGTTACTGATTTATTTTTGTTTTTGTAAGAGGAACCTATTCTGAGAATCGTTGCCAGAGACTGTATATGTACACGGTCTCTGGTAGCAGAAGTAAAACCTGTCACTTTGATAATCCTTTCTTCCATAGTATACTGTTCACCAATTAGTGATACCTTTGGTACCAAATGTAAGAATTTTACTACATGAATATTGAATTGTAACAATGTATGGTGTATGAAAAATAGGTTTTTACTTTTCAAATATTAGTGAAATTACAATTAAGGCATTGATATCAATGCCAAATTATGTCATATGAAATGTCTGGGAATGCTGTGTTTTCTGAGAGAGTGTGACATTATGTGTTAGAGATACGATAAGTTAAGCTAGCATTTCAGATTGTTTTCAAACTTGTGCATTCCATTCATATCATTCAGGTTGATTTAGTTTCAACACCACGATTTCGTGTATTGTGATTTTTCACTTATAAAATGTACTTGTGATATCAGCATCGATATTTGACTTCACTTGCATGAAAACCAGCAACCATTGTTTATGTGAGATTTCACTCAATTGTACAGAGTGTGCAGACTTGTCTTAGTTAATACTTAACTCAGCCTTTGCTGTAGTTGAGAATAGATCAAATCTAAATGGTTGGACACTGCACACACACACATGTAAATTTGGCACTGAACGTATGTTGTTTGTTGCGAGGCAGTAGGAATTTGATAATAGTGCTGTATGTGTTTGAGGTGAAGGAGACCGATCTATGGAGGTGAGAGAAAGCCTGTAAATTGGCAGATTGTTTGTTGTTATTGTGCTGTGTTTGTTGATAATAAATGTGCATGAGGTAACGCAGGTGTTGGTAGATAGCTCTGTGTTGCCATCAAATGCTTGCAGTATGCATCAGTATGGGAATGTGGTCAGCTTTCAATTAAAAATGTTCTATTCTAACATTAATATGAAATTATTAGAAAATGGAATTCTATTTACTAATTCATTATGGAGATCTTAGTCTTGGAGTTTATTTAACCCTCTCCATGTTGAAGGCAACCAGAGATTTCCTAAGAGCAGTTTGTGTATAATCCAGTAGGGTGAGGGTTAAATTTCTCCTGCTGCTTTTACATGCTCTGCGAATGTGGTGAAAGAAGCAACATAAAATCTTCAATACATGCCATATTTTAATGCTTCTTGGTAACTTTACAAAGAAGCTCTGTCAAATGCCATGCTTTACATTTCCACATGATGTGTAATTTCGAAATATGTTAGGAAATGCTATGTTGGAATGATAGTTATTCTGGTCATTTTCATCCTGTGGATTCCATAGATTAGTAAACTGCAGCAGAGCTTTGTGCCATTTCAATAGGACATCACGTGCAATTCATAGTCTATACTATGGCTGTAATGTCTAAATAGATAAAGCTTAGCATCACAGTGATCATACATTGAGAATTTAGTTTGGATACGTTTGGATACGTTTGACATAATCATAGTCGTAATGACATTTTTCAGTTTGTTACTATGAAACATCTAGATAGCTCATCTTGTTAACATGACACTGTGAGTAGTAATTACGATAGATAATGACATAATGAAACCAAATGTTGCCTCGATGTCTAGGTTATATCCATAAGATAATTAGAAGAAAGATAAATGTTATTATGTATGTCACAATGATTATAGCATTTGTTGTCGCAGATAGTACTTAAATAGGAACATTTTGTACGTCGTTAGCGAATTACTATCGCAATGAAACTTGAATGTCATTTGTTGTCACAGATAGGAGTACCTTAAAGATAGATAAAGCCTCAGTTAGACACTATAGGTTTACTGTCATCTCTCATTACTACACCAATAGCTCTCAGCACTTCCTTGTACAAATGCTAGGACCAGTCATCTGTGTGTGATGTCTTCATGCATAATAATAGCATGCTAATAAACAAATACACCTGTTAAAACATCTTACTTTCTTATTTTGCCATGTTTAAGGAGACCGTTGTGGCATGTGCAGGTTACACTTCAAGAGACGCTACTTCAAGACCTGCGGAAACTGGAACACAAGTCATAAGAAATCTCCGAGCATAGTCGTTGAAAATATAAATATGCAAGTGATGAGAGTTTTGAAAATAATTTCCATGAAGCAATTTTCATTTTCATTTTCCATGAATCTGCAAAAAAATCTGCTGTTTTTTAAAATTGTAAAATCCAGAAATCAATTTATTTACACTGGACTGAAGCCTCCAAACCTTGGGCTCGTTTTCTGCTGAAATTGCAATTTATACCATGCCTGCTATTCTCAGTCTCTTAGTTGCTGGATAATTTTAATTAACCTTATGCAGCTGCCAATCTCCCAGGTAGTGATTATGCCCATCGACCAATCAGAATATAGGTACACTTAAAGCTGGGAATAACTTGATTAGCCACGTGGCAAATGTCCGACAAACAACATATTGTAAGGCTAGCATAATGTAGGTGACAACTTTGTATTCAGGTATAAATGACATCGTGAAACCATGTGAGTGGAAGAAATGCCAACATGAGTGTTCTGCATTGGCTCGATCATCTGTTTGCATGATTAGCACGTGGAAAAGCTTGCCAGACATTTCGAGGGGGGCGAGGCTTCGCATGGCTAACGTAAGGTCAATTGACAATGTATGCACTTGCAATATCAGCCTTAGTTCCTCAGCATAAGCTGTTGCTGGAGGAAACTGGAGCAGTGTCTGCCTAATCCAGCAGGGAGAGGGTTAACTGCTGCAGGTGTCAATCTTGAACGCAGAATTAAACACAAAATCAAACCATTAAGGACTAACATTTACTTTATTTAAGAAAGTCCACAAAGTGAAACATTATCAAACAACAAATTGTTTACAACAAAATATCAGCAACTAAGACGAACACCTCAATGGTAATTTCTGTGAAATTGTGCGCCCCCAGTAACAACAGGACAAATAGTAATATGTCGTACCATCATCTAAAGTACAAGTATGTTAAAACACAAGACAGACTTTCTGATGTACAGGTTGACTGATGGTTGACATCCTGACCTAATGGTGGATTGTCAACACCACTACATGGAGATTACTAAAAATCAGATGTTACATTGGACTACACTTTAATTCTAGCAAAATACCAAGAGCAATATTCTTCACATGTTTTCCAATTAAATGTATCGGGTTTAGAATTACAGGTTGTGTGTGCCTTTAAATACACTTTCTCAATACACATTTGTAGAAATATATGAAATTAGGATTGAAACAATCTGCTACAAAATATATAACATATCAAAACATATATATAAACAAGCACTTTTATTAAAATAAAATGAAGGCATGGCTATAAAAGCATATTATAACTAAAACATATGCTGTGGCTTACTCTGGTAAAGGAATGTGTGGAAATTAACAAACTACAAATAAATCTACTGGATGCAGGACACTTATGAAAGCGGGGAATATGATCGTATTGCATACTATCTACGGTACGAGTACCACTTGGTGGTCAAATGTTCCAGAATATTTTTGGGAAATCATAAATATCTTAAAATATCTTAAAACTCTACTAGAGTACCAGAATTCCAAGATGTAAATTACCAATTAGGACGAGATGGAATTGTGAATGTTAACCTTCTAGCGCCTGAAATGGCTGAGTTGAATACCTCCCAGGGAGTTGAGGTGAAATTAGTGCACATTGGAGTAAAAATAACGTAGCGCTCCGAGAATGCATTGGCATTGAATCATATGATTAAAAATAGACTTATTTATGTATATCATTACATCGCTGCGGGAATCTTTCACCCATTTGCGACAATCATTACATATGTAAAATGCTGGTGTTTTGTAAACCCATCCAGTACATTTCTTCACGGTGGAAGACATAAGTATAATAGAACCCTCTCTCTTCTGTACAAAGATGCACAACTCTACAGTAACTTTAAGACTCAAACTTTATCCATAAACTATACCATGAGTACATGATTATTATTTATGTTACTTTGCATATTCGCTACACAGCTGCAAAATAAACTGCAAACTGAACAAACAATGGCTGGCAGGATGAACGTTGTATTACTATATTTACATGCATCTTGACAAAACTGGAAATACCATGTTGTGACAGTTATATTTAAAGATGTGGAGGGAATGAAACAAACGCAGACATTTTTACATAATTCAATAAAAAAGAAACAAAAATAATCTCATTAAAAAAAATTAAAGAGATTGTAAAGACAAATCACATAGAACAAGTCTATTGTTACCAAGACATGGATTATGCAAAAGTAAACATGACACAAAGTATTCAGCACCCTGAACAAGATTAAGACAGAATCTGTCTGCATAATTGAAATATGGTGAAGAATTATGCATACGAGAAGAAAACTGTCACAATCATATTATTTGTGGCACTATTAATTGCTAGATTTAATAAAGTAGCTATTAGAAAATGTATGCTCAAATAGCAAAATAATGAATATGATGATCAAAACAATTTATCAGTAATATAAATGCACATAAGAGATTATGCACCTCCTTAATGAATTTACAGGAAATCACAAATCAGGATCACTTTCGATGATTTTTAGTATGTTTACATATTACATGTATCATAGTTGTATCAATGAAGCACCTTAAGACTTGTTACATTGTAATATCATGAATACACTGCGTAAAGCAACATGCCCAAGATGCTTTCAAACACCAAGATAATTATATTTTGGTCCTACACAGCGCTACATTGTCATATCATGAATACACTGTGTAAAGCAACATGTCCAAGTTGCTTTCAAACACTGAGATAATTATATTAATAATTAATAATTACAGTGAGAAACAGCCGACAAGAAATACACAACCATCGCAAAAGCATCTGTCGACGTGCGCCATGCACTAAGCAAAAGCTGGCGGACACGGCCTTGACCTACCAGTGAAGTGAACGTATGGACGGACAGATGAACAGATGGATGGAGGAGTACTAGTTTGAATACAGAGACCATTGCGAGTGTGAATGTACATAAACTTGTCAGAGATTTACAAAATGTTCATACATTTAATTATACAACCAGCTGGTATGTATTCCAATGGATAGTTGATAGCATCCTAACCCTCTCCCTGCTGGATTAGGCACAGACACTGCTCTTTGGGGCATCTCCAGTTACCTCCAGCACGGAAAGGGTTAAAGGTATGCTACTTCAGTCTGAAAACACTTTTTAAAAATATGATTATGTCATAGAACCAATTTCAATCATGTGTGTAAATTTAACAACGGAACATTAAACATATATTACAATTTTACAAAGAATACAGTTGAGTTGTACGGTTGTGTTGTCAGTTTACAATCAGTATAAAATATTGTAAGCGTTCTTTAGTGTCTTTATCTGATGTCTGGAATGTGGCGGTAGACCTTTAACTATACTGCAGGAAGATCCCAGCAGTAGTACACACAACTAAACATAGCAGAATGCTTACCCTCATAGACAATACTATGTATGTATGAACACATCATGGAACTGCTACTTTGCCGAACACTGGTTAGTACGATAGATAAACTGGCAACATTATCGACATTGGTCTAGAACACCACTCGGCTGTGCTTTGTCAAAAATTATCTTAAATGGAAATAGTTTCATGTCGCATCAATTCAATTGAGATAAACAAAATATTAAATGTTGGTCCAACATTTAAACAAAGATAGATAACAGCCTAAGATAACAGAACAAGCCTACTGTCAAATCTTGATATACTAAATATCTCATTGCTAAATATTGCAAGTCATGCACAGTGCAACACTGACCTCCAATATCAGAGACCATTGCAGTGCAACACTGACCTCCAATATCAGAGATCATTGCACAGTGCACTACTGACCTCCAATATCAGAGACCATTGCACAGTGCACCACTGACCTCCAATATCAGAGACCATTGCATGGTTGAACTACAGACATCACAATTCCTGCACAATGTCCTCGGGCTACATCAGCTTTGTGCAGGTGAGCCACGGCCTGGAGAGATGACACAGGGTGTAGACTGAGGTGATTCAGACAACTATGAACACGGCATGTAGCAGCTGCCACACACTGACTAGATGTACAACTCTGATAGTCAAGCAGACGTCCGACAGTAAGGATGGCGACAGTCAGGACGACACAGCTTACTACGCGGACCGGAAGTTATCCACGCGGTACCACACTCTCATGTCCTGCACGCGCCGGATGAAGAAGTACGCCAACAAGATGCCAAATATCTGAAACCAAGGAATGCAAAATATTTTCTAAAGCATCCATTTCAAACCAGATTACTGTGTGTATGTCCCGAAACAGTTGCTAATTTCATTGTGATTTAACTGTGGTTGTACCAAGTCATGGTACCGCATTGTGGCTGTACTCTGATATTTTACCATGTGTACCCTGTAGTTGTACCCTGTAGCTGTACCCTGTAGTTGTACCCTGTACTTTGAGTCTCACCTGTGGTATGGCACAGCCCAGTGCTGTTGCTCCGACGTAGTCCAGATGGCTCGCCAGCCAGTTCACGAAAGAGTCGGTACATCCATCAGTGTAGATGACCTCGTACATCTGAAATACACAGTGAATATTAACCCTCTCCATGTTGAGGGCAACTGGAGACGCCCTAAAAAGCCTAATTCAGTCTGGAAATGGTTAAAGGCATTCAATCGTGGTTTGTTAACATGTCATGACCAAACATATTTTATTTGAAAGTATTTGTCTACACATTGGACAACAAGTTACATTTTCTGCATGGCTCACTGGCTTCCAATATTTTCATATTATATTTTATTTGTGTATTTATTATTTCGCTGTAAGAAATGCAAAACTATGAAAAACTATGAAAGTATCTAAAAGCAGTGGGAACTGTGAAAGATTACTTTAAATGCAGCTTGTTGCCAAATATACTTGAGTAGACAAATCAAATGATATCAGTAATTAGTTCAATGAATGCAGCAGATTAATTGGACATATATCTGAAGATGACTCACTGTAGCGTTGCCAAGGATGCCATATCCGCAGTTCTTGGATGGAGGAGTGTTCTGGAATAAGAAGAAAAAACAAGTCAGTGTGACTGTGTGTGGCAAACTCTACTTATGGCTGTGGGAGAGCTTGAAGCAACTAGTGCTATAATATAGTCTAGATTTGTGCCAAGAAACAAGATTTATATTTAACAGAATACTGTCAAATACAAGAATATTCACTATAGTCTACTATACCAAAATATCAGATTTCTCTCAAATGACGAGTTAAAACAAATCCTCTAAAAACATAATTTAACATATCAGTACACTTCTTGTCAAAGAATGTTAATCAGTATCTTATTACACTTCCAGAAATGTCTCCAGGCTTACCTCCTTCATTCTACAGCACGTGTAGGGGACGCCACAAGCCATAGGTTTCTCCGACACACAGGAGAAGTCCTCGTTGTGGTTTGTGTAATCCTCGTACGTCTTGAAACCGCAGCATTTGAACTGAGGACAGAAATTCTTAGTTCAGTATACCGTCTATGAGTGTTAATTAATTCACAATAATTTTTATTTTACTACAGTGTTATAGCAGGGATCGAAATTAACACTAGCCTGCTAGCCCGGGCCATTTCTCCCAATGCTAAAGGTATCCTAAGGGCTAGTAGAAATTCATAACATTTGCTATTTGTATCAATATTTGGGCTAGTAAGTTTTAAAGTTAGTTTCTATCGCTGGTTATATAAATAGTATTAAAAAAACATCTCAGGGTATGATGTTGAGCATTGGCCTCGAAATGAAATTACTGATCAGTCAGTAACAATCACATGATAAACATGGGGCATTTAAAAAATACAGTATTATCGCACTTAAACATAAACTTGTCTGTTGTGTTTGTAAACATATGGTAACTATTATTATTGAAACCTGGCCATTGTTTGTTGTAGACATGACTACCGGTATTGTGCTTGCAAATATTGTTTTTGAAACTTGACTATTGTTTTTGTAAGAGTTGACTGTTGTGTTTATAAACAGTATTACTGTATTCATAATATTGACTATTGTTTGTAAACTTTACTATTGTTCATAATAATGCCATTGCCAGCACAGTGCAACCCTACAATCTACTGGTAGGCAATAAATGTTATTGCAATAAAATAATAAAATAAAATACAGTTATAAGTACATGTACATTGTATATTGTTTTGCTTAAATAATTATGTATGCATATTTCCAGATTATTGATTAAATATTAGATAATTTTTAAAAAAAAGTATGATTAATACCAACAACAAAAAATACAGCAATTAGTATGCTGTTTCGTTTAAATAATAATGTATGCATATTTTCAGATTACTGATCAAATATTATATCATTTAATAAACTATTCTATAGTTAACAGTTAACATCACACCAGCTTCATCTGTGTACAATACTATTTCACACAGTCCTATCTGAAAATTATGCTATTCATGCGACGTATTCAATTTTTCTGTTGATTTAGCTTTCCCAAACAGTGAACATTGTGTCAATGTTCAATATTTGGGAAAGCTAAATTGACAGAAAAATTGAATACATCAGAAAAGTTCATTGAGTGCGGAAATTAGTGGAAAATTGAAAGAAAACATTACTTGTTTATTCAAATGAATGATAATCGTTAAAAATAACATTACAAATGATATTATTTCTCACCAGCATGTGTGAGCAAGTGGTGCAAGCGCAAGTATCTGAAATGGAGGCAGTTACGTCTACATGTGGCAGATATTGACGGAAAGTTTCCTTATTTCATCCAGCCGTGTGGTCCCATGTACTGAAAGGTTAACTCTTGCCATATCGGAATTTTTTACAAAAATGTTTGCAGGACCATCTGCTGTGGACTGGTTATTTCATCACTTTTCATCGTGGTAATGTCTTTAATAATATGCACATATTTGGAATAAAATAAAATATTAGAATAGGACTACTAGTCGGGATATTATTAGGTCAATATTTTCAGATAGCGAATGCTGGGATTGTCACAGAACTCGGTGGTTTCAGTAGAATCGGAAGTAGGTGGCAGAGTAGCAAAAGAGGCAAAAGACCTGCATAAATCATACGTTCATCTACAAAGTAATATCAGCAAGATTGAAAGTAGACAGCAAAATTAGGGAAATACTCCAAAATAGACGGACGATTTTGCCGGTTGCCACCACCTATTGAAACCACCGAGAACTTAACGTTGTTTTGGCGTTGAACGACATTACGGACATTTGGGACCTACGACCATTTACTCTAATTTACTTAGTATCAGAAATACAATCTCGTCAACTGATAAAGGGAGACTAATCTCTTTACACAAGTGGTTGCTCCATTTACTGCTGCATTCAAAACATGGGAAATGTTGGTATTTTGATAACATTTTCTTTCTGTTGATGCAAAGCGTGAGCAATAGTGTTTTGTATTAAAAGGTTACAGATGCAAGTGTGCCATGGTCTGCGTGTAAAGAGTTCTGCGCTAATAAAACAATTTCCTTCAGACAGTGCTTACAGATTTCTGTATGAAGTTCATTGCTCTCTCGATATCGCTGTTGGTCGTGTATCCCTCCACAGCAAACATCAGCTCCGAGCTCAGGATATCTGGAACCTGAAATAGGAATAGCTAGAATTGTATTATTACTGTATACATGGTGTATTACAGTGTTGTGTATATTATATATATTATTAGAGGACTAATCTAGGAAGCGACCCAAAACCACAATTAAAAATAATAAAAATAAAAATAACAACAATAATAATAATAATAATAATCTTGTATTTTTCATTGTATTTTTATTTAATATTTTTCCTGATTGCTTGCATTTGTTCTCACTATATCTGCAGTACATCGCTATAAATTGTTCGGCACTAAAAATTCTGACACCATTCCATGTAGTATCAGACTGCTTGTGGAAAGGTCAGAGTGTAAAGGTCACATAGCACGTGATTGTGAGCCCAGATAATGTCATACAGGACTACATCAGTGAGCCTGCACAGCTGTGGACCTGCTGAAACGTGCTCACCAATTCCTGACAAGTCAGAGAGTCTATGGAATGGTAACGATTGTCTGTGGCCTCATCTGCTGTACCACTGGCACTGCATCTATGTACATGTGTAACTGCCTCTATATACCAGAGTATACCCCTCTATACCAGCTAATGCACCTCTACATGAGACTATACACCTCTTCATCAGCTAGTGTACCTCTACATTAGTGGTGTGTTCAGCTGCCAATACTTTTAATACCTTACCCTACTCTTTTCAAAATGTAGTGGTTGGGTAAATGGTTTTGAGGTAAATTACATAATAACATTGGCACACTATTCTTTTTCCTACTAAAGACTACGAAGAAATAGTAAACAAATGAAGACAAAATAAATTTAATTTGTTTATATTAGGTTTTAAAACCGCTTTCAAGATTCTTTTACTTATATCACGGCATGTCAGTTTAGAGCATGAGGAAACCTGCAACATCTGCAGCACTAAATGTTGCAGAAAACTTGCAAGTACTGGTTGGTACTGACAGACATTATCATAACAGCATTGCCATGGTACAGACAGCACACCCTATCATTATCATGCCAGAAAGGTAAATTTTTACCACTTTGTAGTGAAATGTAGCACCCCAGATCCTTGTCATGGTTTGACCCTGTCATCCATGACCTATGACCTCCATGACCTGACATATATTCATCAGACTGTGCAGGAGTTATTGATCATAGCCCTGACCCTGGCACAGTGGGTACAGTATTGATTTTATATTACATGGTTGAAGACTTGATGGATCGGGCAATACATAAGAGTTACTCAGTATGATGCTATTGAGGCTATGTCAGTATACTCCAAAAATAGAACTTCTTGAAAGTACAGCGGTATGGTTGAACCCGTCAGAACAAAAGGTCCTGGGTTTGAACCTGCCCCAGTAGCCTGGCATTAATTCCCTGCAGATTATCTATTTGGATGTGATGTGTGATGTGTGAACTTAGTCACAGCGTACTTGGTTTGTCAGTATCAGCCGGTGCTCGATTGCTTACTGCAACACTATGCTCTACACGTGTTGCAGCTTTCCTCCAGCAGTAAACTGATGAGCCATGATATATGTATAACTGAAATTATCTTGAATATGGTTATAAGCCCTAACACAAAAACAAATACACAAGAAAGTGTATACATAAACAAAATAAAAATTTAAAATAAATAAAATTTAAATACAAATTTAATAAAATTAAATACAAATTAAATACAAATTAAATACAAATTAAATAATTAAATAAAATAAAAAATACAAATAAATATTTTCCCCAATTTCAGTTTGCGGTAGATATAGTCTGAAGTAACAAGCCTAGACCGCAATATTTCCTATGCCATAGCACGTATGCAATATTCATGAACAACAGAACAATTAGACTATTTTCTACGATTGCAATAACATTATTGAACAATAAATATCAAATTTCTATAGCTTTTTAACCATAGCAGTCCATTGTGAAAGCAGAATATCAACATGTATTATTCAATATTGCCTGGCAAGGCAGGTGCTCTACCATGTGCAGTGCCATTGATGTAATACAAACACAGAACTTCAAACCCACAGTACAAATCTGCTTTGTCCCTATGCCAGTCACACTACACCGGCTTTAGAAATATTTATTTCCATGGTAATATCCATAAATGTTAATGCAACCACTAACATTGAACCAAAACGACATTTTAAAAATACATTATTGTAATTTGTATTCTGTGTTGCAATACTGGAACGGACAAAGACTCATGTAGTAAGGAATGGTTCATTTACTTGGTAGATGTTTATTGTTCCACTGTATCATGCAACAACATAGAGCTTGCCAAGATAATGAAAGGCAGAAATTTAATTAATACATATGGTAAAAGATGCATTGAAAGAAACCGATTTCTTTTTTAGAAATGATATGCATAATTAATTTTGAAGAAATACGTGTGGAATTTTCTTTCAATTTCAAATTAGAATATTGTTTTAAAAAATAATACAACCAATTTCAAGCCTTTCAAGAAAAGAAAGAAGCTTGTCTTCCAATTTAAAACTGTAAAAGCAGGAAGCTCATGTCAAATTCAAACAGAAAACCCAAATAAAGACTTCTTTTCAACTGTCACTTGCAGAACAACTTTTTAAATCGACACATACGGTAAATTATCTCTGTACAAAATTAAAAAATTAAATTCAGACATTTCTTTTCCGTACAGAACTTAAGTTGACAATCCTCCTACATAGGCATTTCTCTGCTCGCTCCATCTAACTATAATTAACTAGAACTAACTAGAATGAGCTAAACATAGCCATGGATGGAGTAAATCGGCTAACTAGTTTATCCAAATAGCTGGGTCCCTTATTCCGAGTTAAATCTGATGAAGAACATTGATTGACAGCTCGGCCCTGTACAGGGAGACTGGCAGGTGAAATTGATGCTGGTGATACGTCAATTACCGGAAATGTACCAGTCTGAATCAATGACGAACATCCCGGTCATAATACTAGATGGCAGGTTGGATTAGATTATTAGCACTGAAAGCCCTGAGCATTTAGAATTATACCAAATTTACAAACAAAATGAATAATGTAATAAATCTATCACTCCTAACCTAATTAAAGAGAGTTGCAAGCAGCTAGACTAGATGTATATGTAGTGCGCTATCAATTGACAGATAAAACAATCAATATAGCTTTTATGATAATTAAATAATACATTGGGTCAAAAACAACGAACGAACCGATGTTATTACGCTTAGCGGTGAATATCCTTACAAATCTACCATCAATAAAAGTGGCACAATACAGTACATTTACTATATGCTTGATTGTTTATAGAAGTAATATTTAAAGATTTTAAGATATTGATCAATAAGTAAAAACTACTATTTCTATTTAATTAATTATTGTCATAGCAGAGGTTAATAAGTGAATTATTTGTAAACCTCCCAGGCGGGGTATATGGAAATTTGTATAAGTCATCTAAACAGAAGAAACTTACATGGAAGACAGGATAATTATTATTATTATTTATTTTTTTAAAGTAAAAAAACACACAACCATACAAGCTATGAAATACCACTTGAGATGAAGGATTTCTAGTAGAATACAGTGACAAGTCTAACATGTAACAATACACTATCTCCCTTCCATTACTTGTAAATGTCAGATATGTCAGATGTCGTGCCGACACTCATCGACATCGTCCAGGCCGTGTCTGAAAGGTCATTCTGGATAGACCCTTGAATTAATATAGTCCAGCTTTTGGAATAGGGTGTGCTTCATATAATAACGTACACATTACTCCAGCCATGTGTTATAGCCAGTGCACAGCATGTATACATATCTGTATATGGATGGGTCCATAAGCTCACAGCATGTATACATATCTGTATATGCATGGGTCCATAAGCTCACAGCATGTATACATATCTGTATATGGATGGGTCCATAAGCTAGATTTGGGTTAATTTGTTTCTGTTGATCTAAATGGCAGTGGGTATTTGGCCCCGCTGGTAGGACAGTATATCAACTTGGAGAGGATGTCTACAATTACTGCAGCTGGCAGGTCAAGCATGGACAAATGTCAGAAGGCAACCGCCCATCTCTAATCTCACTCCATGGAGAACAGACCCTAGCTTGTCATTTAAATGGCAAGTCCCTATAAATATCAAATTACTGTAAAGTTGGTTGTATTTGCCCCAATTTCATGTTTTCACTATTTGTAAACTATAAAACACAATACCTATATCAGTATATATTTTAGATATATTTTGTTTCAATCAATATAATTAACCCTCTCCATGCTGGAGGCAACTGGATATGTAAAATTAAGATGTGTCTGTCTCTAATATAACAGGGAGAGGGTTAATCTGTTAATGTTTTGCTTTTCCATTTAGAAGTGAAGAAGATAGCAACAGTAAGAATATCTTTTTTACTTTGCTTTTATTCATGACATGAACAGCACTGCATTTTGATGAAACCCTTAGGCTGGTTGACAATAACAAAGTTTTTATGTTGGACCAATACCGTAAATGCAATCCTGATAATGACATTGAAAGGATCAGACACCTCTGTGAAGACATCCTGGAACGGAGGTCGATTCCATCCTCCCAAGAGAGCGTCTCCGTTCCTGTGCCTCGGCACGCTATACACATCTCACGCCATAGCAATTTACACACCATACACATTTATGATACACACATTCACACTATACACATCCACACTGTACACATCCACGCTGTAATAGACATTCACAGTGACCAGAGAAACCCACATAGTGTCCATAAAAGCAAATCTCAATCTACAGGCTATATATAGCCACTCCATTAAACCAGGCCAGTATTCCAACCCAAGCCTACTTAATACAGTGCCACAATATCATGTAATGACCTCTTTCGGACCAGTAGCTTCAAGACATTGCTGACATTGCTAAGTCAAGCTGTGGAAGCATCAGTATAAATCATATTTATGTTCCTGCTCCTCATGGAAGTCCTTGAGGATGTGAATACATCCACTGGCAGAATTCTGTGAGAGTTTGGAGTGTGTTATCAGCTGGAAAATGCTGCTGATACTCATCTGAAGAATATCCGAGACTATCATCTGAAGAACATCTGAAATTCATGACAAAAGGTCGGCAGATTCTTTAGTAAGGGACAGGCAACTCCCTACTTGCATTTTATTTGATAATAACAGATCTCCATGTAAGCATCGTGTTCAGGCTACAGTCCTGGTCTAATTCAGACTGTCAGGAGATTTCGCCAGGGATATTTGGTTAGTACTTCATAAAATCCCTGTCAATCAGGAAGACAGATTACAAGTGGACAAGTTTGTCAGGAGAAAGTCCCCTGGGAGCCTTGAAGAACCGCTGTGATCAAAATAACTACACGATATAAAATCTTACAACATTTACATAATTATTTATAATGCATTTCTGATGTCTTTAAAGGGATGTTCTTCAAAGTATTCAGATGGACTGTCGTTTAGACTTTTAGCTTCTGATTTTCGTAAATACAACTGAGCAACGTACATGGCCACAACGTGTAAAACCCTTGATATATCCATCGTTACCCACGCCCAATCAATACAAGCCGTTACCAAAGAATAGCTCTGCTTTAACATCAAAGGACGTTGATACTGTTGTCTGCAATGTGTTGTCTTCTAGCCAGACAGTCCACTTAATTCAAGACTTTCTAATCCAAGCAAAAGGATCCAAATCCTACAGATCCTACAGATGAAATGCTGCAGCGCTGATATTAGTCTGTAAGAACTGACCTCATTGGTCCTCAGGGATTAACCCCATCTGGTTAGTAAGACATTACCTGATTGGTCTTTAGTGAATGACCTCATTGATCTGCACTGGGTGTTTTTTATCACTTCACAATTCATGTGTGGATGTTTGTGTGGGACTTTTGATGGTGGCCATCTTGATCTGGGGATATTTAGTGGTCCTCAAGGGCCGGATTCACCATGGATTTACACGTCATTAAGGACTGGCCTTGTGGAATAAATTAGTGCCGGATTTCTTTACCAAACGTCCCATTTCAATACTGAATCAATATAGCATGGAGCGTGTTTGCTGACCACAAGATTGTCAGTAATGATGTCCAATACAAACTTCCTTAATGAAATGGAAATGAAATGCATGTAAATAGCCAATAAAGTGCACGTGCATTTTTGGGATAAAACTGAATTAAATTAAATATAATGGATATACCATCCCAATAATTTAATGATTATGCAAATGAGCTGTAATGAAGTACAATAATAATAATAATAAAACAATATAATAATAATAATGTGAACAATTATAATGGCACTACATACACATTGAAAAGCATTTTAATAGCACTAAATTTGTAATATTACTATTTTAGCTACATAGTATCAGTACCATGTAACCAATGAAATCCTATGTTGTACATACCATTGTGTCTAAACCTAATTTGTTGGCTGACACAGTAATACAGTGCAATATGATTGGCTAAGTAATGTTCTTATTCATCAAGTTGAAGGTAATACAAATGATGAAGTTGAAGATGGCCAGACATTGTGGCCTAGTGTCTACATTGATGGTCTGTGCCCAAGTGTCTACTGAGCGTGTCAATCTCAGCTCATTGAACTCACTGGCAGACTTTACCATACAGGAATACCTAGACATAGACACTAAACATTCTTACTTTAGTGGTACAAATATCTAATTTAAAATTCCGCCCAGGGGTTCAGCATCACCTCGTGGGGGCGCTATGTCTGAATGTCCGCTGTAATCACCCGCGACATATCTGCACTGGCCATGGCTGGTAGCTTACTTCACATGTTCCTACTACACACATCTACAATCTCAATACTCGTACTTGCAAAGGTACAACCTTAAAAAAACTGTATCAAATTTCATTATAATATATGGAGGAGATGGTAGTAACGTTTTCTATTTTTTTGAAACTTTCAATATGTGAAAACTCTTCATTTAATTATGGTACATTATTACTGAAAATAATTTCAGAAAAGAAGCAGAACCTTTCAAAAAACTAAATTAAGTCACAATTATTCTATTTTGAGCTAATAATTTGTTCCCTGCTAAAATGAGTCTGTCATACGACTGATTGGAAAATGGGAAAAGATTGAAAACGTAAAACAAAAATAGATTTTAATCAGCTGACTTCTTCAAAGGACAACAAAAATCAGAGCATCCTATTCCTATGTTAAAGTAAAAACTGAAATATCGATTTCCATCGAATCAATACTTAGGAGAGTTACATAAATATGGAATCACATTTTACAATGAAAAGGAAAACATATTACACATTTTGATGAAGACAAAAAACATCCCTGGAAGTTACTAGTTAGCATTGGCAAAGGTTATCACATGTGTAATCCATGGGTTCAGACCACTACTTCTGCCATGTTGCTTTTACAGTAAATTGTTTAGTGAAAAATCAATTTTCACAGCAATGTGCTCAAAGGAAGTTAGACTGACTGCCAAGACATGACAGACAAACAGTCTACAAAAACACTGCATTACAAAGAATTCCACAGAAATTAAATGGTGAAAAACCTGTCATCAATGTCTTCCTAATACTATAGAAATATTATCATTGTTGAAATGTTGAGGACTGGAGTTCCACTTAGATATCATAGGACCACTTAGATACCATAAGACCACTTAGATATCATAGTTCTACTTAGATATCATAGGACCAATGAGTGGTGCAATAATAGCAGAACACCGTCGGAATGTTGTCAATTACTACAATTTGATATATTTATTCTGATTTAATATAATATAATATAATAGACCTTAAGAAGTCTGTGAAGGGAAGAAACTTTGTCATAAATTATGATGGTTTAGTTTTAGAAAGTTTTAATATTCTGATTTAAGTAACGTTACACTTGATGATTGTCCGGAAGCTTCTTCTGATGGATAGCATTGATTTGATGGACAACATTGCTCCCATGGACAACATTGCTCTGATGAACATTGCTTCGATGGGCAACATTGCTATGTTAGATGTTGCTCCAATGAACAACAATGCTATGATAGACAACTTTGTTCCAAAGAACAACATTGCTTCGATGGGCAACATTGCTCTGATGAACATTGCTTCGATGGGCAACATTGCTCTGATGAACATTGCTTCGATGGGCAACATTGCTCTGATGAACATTGCTTC
>JAUTBV010112836.1:0-14054 GCA_032361325.1 Lepetodrilus fucensis
TTGATAGGTAATTTGTTTTGTATGAATTCAGTCATTTATATTTTCAAATCAGTTAATAGGCTATCTATACTATTATGATAAGTACCTTTATTATTTTTGGCTTCTTTCATTGCTTTTTTTAATCGATTCTCTTTTTGTGTATGAGGGGGAACTTTTATGGACGTTCGTTTTCTTGCACTCATATGTAAATCCTTGGTATTTAACTGCAATTATACTTCATATAAAATATAAAGTCAAAGTTATAAATTTGATTAAAAACTGTGTTATCATGACAAATCAAAAAAAGGATGGTCTATTTGGATGCAATTTTACTAAAGTATGGTAATTTAAACTATGATAATTTTAATACACCACAAATAGAAGAAGTTGGTTATCCTTTTAGAACGCTGGTGACAAATAAGAATAATCAAAACCCTATATTGCCATATTCACTGCATACAGAATACTCAGCTACTCGATTAAATGAAAATACAATCACAGAACTAAAAGAAAAGAAGTTCAATATTTTAGCAACATCATTAAGAGCTGGAAGATCTAATTTATGGTGTTCATTGGAATGGACACAAGAATTTATTGCTTTCATTCAATTTATAGTTCCCAATAAACTAAATAATAAAAAACCAAAAATTATTGAAATACACCCTCCCTATACAACTAATGGTAATTATCAAAGAGATTTAGATAAATTTTTTGAAAATTATACAATTTTTGAAAAAGAGATGAAAAAACTGTATGGTCAAAATCAAGATTTAATTATATTGATTGAGAACAGAAACACTCCTCCAAATTTTTTGCTATCTAAATCTTCTGATTATATTGAATTTCAAAAGAAAATTATAGATTTGAAGTTAGATTTAAAACTAATTGTAGATATTCCTCAGATATATGGAAAAATGAAAAGGACATATAAAAAATTAGATGAAAGTGAAATTACTATAAAAATATTTGATGATTTATCAAATTGTACAGGTGTAATTGGTGGATTTCATGTTTGTGGGAAAAGCCATCATGGAGATTTTAACGACCTATTTCAAAAGAATAAAGATAATTTTTTAACACAATTAAAAAATCTAACTGACAATATAAAGCATACTGTTTATGTTGTCCCTGAGATTACTGGACAAGATAATTTTGATAGTATTATGGCTGATATAAGTTCATATAAAATATTTGATTTTGGTTAAAAATGAATACAGTAGATTACTACAACAATAATTATCAAGAATTACTACACAGATATGATAATACAAGCGTAACAGAGCTACATGATATATTTAAAAAACATATCAAAAAGGATTTTAGTGTATTAGAGTTAGGATTTGGCTCAGGGAGAGATTTAAATTTTATTAAAAATATAACTCAAAATATTTTTGGCTTAGATGCTAGTATTAAATTTGTAAAAAATCTTGAAAATGATAACTTTTTTAAAGATAGAGTTGCCATGTCCAAATTACCAGATATAGATATATCAAAATTTGAGATAAATAAATTTGATATAGTCGTATCTATCGCTGTTTTAATGCATTTAAATCAAGATGATATTGAAAAAAGTATACAAAACTTAGTGGATATTCTAAATCAAAATGCCAAAATTATTATTAGCTATTCTACCGAAAATAGAACTAATGACGATAGAGATTTTTATGCAATAAGTAAGAAAGAAATGACAAATATATTTGCAAAATACAATTTTAAAGAAGTTGAATATTTGGTAAATAGTGATAATTTGAATAGAAATATTGAATGGGTCACACAGGTTTATAAACTTTCAGTATAAATAGGAAATTACAAGTGTAATTTCCTATTTCAGTTAAAAGCCCTAAAGAGCTTCGTTATCCTCTTCGCCAGTCCTAATTCTGATAGTCTTTTCGATTGAAGATACAAAAATCTTACCATCTCCAATTTTACCAGTTTTTGCAGCTGTAGAAATTGCAGAGATCGCTTTATCTACAAATCCTTCAGATACAACTATCTCGATTTTGATTTTTGGTAAAAAATCAACTACATATTCAGCTCCACGATAAAGTTCACTATGCCCTTGTTGACGACCATATCCTTTTACTTCAGATACTGTCATACCTTCTATCTCTTCAGCTATAAGTGCCTCTTTTACATCATCCAATTTGAATGGTTTTATAATTGCTTCAATTTTTTTCATATCAATTCCTTCTTACTATAGGTGCATAGCTTTTTCACTATGTACGCTCTCATCAAGACCTTTTTGTTCAGTCTCTTCATCTACTCTACCGCCACCTGTAACCAATGAAGCTATAAAGTATACGACTGCTGTCATGATACCACTATAAACGATTGTTAAAAGTATAGCTTTTATTTGTGCCATCAGTTGTGAACCCATGTTATAGTTTTCTGGCATTGCATAAGAAGCTATAAAGATAGCCGTTGCAATTGAACCCCAGATACCTACAAGACCATGAACCCAAAATGCATCTAGTGAATCATCCACTTTAAACATCTTTTTAAGTTTAGCAACACCGATAAATCCAAGGATACCACCAACTAAACCGATGATAAGTGCACCAGTCATACCTGCACTACCACTTGCTGGAGTGATTGCTACAAGACCAGCAACTGCACCTGAAGCACCACCGATAAGTGTTGGCTTTTTATATACAACATATTCAGCCAATAACCAGCCGATAACACCAAGAGATGCAGCAACATTTGTTACTAAAAATGCACTTGCCGCTGTACCATCTGCTGCTACTTCTGAACCCGCATTGAATCCAAACCAACCAAACCATAAAAGTGCCGCTCCAAGAACTGCAAATACTGGAGAAAAAGGTTTAAGTGCAGCTTTTCCATAATCTCTTCTCTTACCTAAAATCATAGCCACTACAAAACCAGCAACACCTGCATTGATATGTACAACTGTACCACCTGCAAAGTCCATCTCGCCAAAGTTTAGTGTCTCACCACCACCCCAAGCCCAGTGTGTAACAGGAGCATAAACTACAAGAATCCAAAGTGCAGAAAAGATAACAAATGTTGAAAATTTGATTCTCTCAATCATCGAACCACTTGCAATCGCAACTGCAATCGCTGCAAATGTTCCTTGAAATGCAACAAAAAGAAGCTCAGGAATCGTACCAGTCAATGAATTGTTATCAATTCCACTTAACATTATCTTACCCGTACCGATAAAATCCCCAGCACCAAATGCGATACTATAACCCGCAACTACCCAAACTAAAGTACCAACAGCATAAGCAATCAAACTCATACCCATCGTGTTTAAAACATTTTTACTTCTTGTCATACCACCATAAAATAGTGCCAATCCAGCGGGTGTCATCAACATTACAAATGCCGTGGCTACAAGCATCCATGCAGTATCTCCACTATTTAAGACTGCATCATCTGCAAAAGCAGCAACAGGCAATAGTGAAGCTAAACTAAGTTTCCAAAAACTCTTCATATATATCTCCTAAAAAAATTTATGAAAGAAGTATATCATCAAAAAAAACTATAAGATGCAAAATATTGATTAAAAATTAATCAGTCATCTTTGCTATCTTTTTGGAGCGAAATTTGCTAAAATAATAACCTGTGTAAAATAAAGGATAAAAGTATGGAAATTAAAAACTGTAACTCATTAAATGAAGTAAGAGATGAGATAGACAAAGTAGATGAGCAAATTATAAAATTAATCGCCCTTAGAAAAGATTATGTCAAACAAGCGGCAAATTTTAAAAACACGATTGATGAGATAAAGGCAGACGATAGAGTGGATGATGTTTTAAACAAAGTTCGCCATCAAGCACTATCTCTTAGTCTCTCTCCAAACCTTGTTGCTGAAATATATCAGCGTATGATAGATGATATGGTAGAGACTGAAATCGCACAGTTTAGGAATGTAAAGACTTTTTAATGTGTCAAAATCCCTTTTATTTTGAGGGATATTTTGATGGTATTTCCAACCATAATACCACCGATTTTGTTAAGTTTTTTAAAGTTGAGTTGAAAATCTTTTCTATTTATCTCACCATATAGCTCAAAACTACTCTCATGGATATCTTTTATATCCATTTCTATACTTTTAGTAATCCCTTTGATGGTTAGTTGTATTATCATTTTGTCCGATTTGTGTTCAAGAAGTTTTAGTTTCATAAGAGGATATTTTTCTACATTAAAAAAATCTATACTCTTTATAAAGCTATCTCTTTTTTCACTTTTTGTGGAAATTGTAGATACTTCGACAGTTCCAATAATATTTGAAAACTGTTTACTTGTTTCATCCTTTGAAAATGAACCGTCAAATTTTTCAAAACTTCCCACGACTGTACTAAACATCATATGTTTGACTTTAAACTCTACAGTAGAGTTAGTTGTATCAACTTTGTAATCTATTCCAAACAGATTTGAATATCCAAATACCAATATCAAAAAATAGAAAATATGCATAATTTATCCTTTATACAATTATATTATCTAAATCATGTATAATATAAATATTAAATAATAAAGGTATTTTTTGAAAATTATTATCGCTTTAGTATTTGTACTTTCACTACACGCCAAAGACTATACTAAAAATCCAGTAACTATAAAATTTATAGATAAAATAGTCAAAGAGCACAATTTTAAAAGATCTTACCTCAATAGACTTTTTAAAAATGTAAAAAAACAGAATATTCCATTAAGAGCATTTACAAAAAGACCGACTAAAAAACCTACTAAAGCATTGCAAAAAAAGTATCCACTACATGGTTCATGGGCTCGCTATGTTAAACATAAAGTAACACACAATAGGATAAAACAAGGTAAAGATTTTATGCGAAAGTATCGAACTATCTTTAGAAAAGCAGAGAGAAAGTATGGTGTTCCTGCTGAGTATATCGCTGCAATTATTGGTATCGAAAGTGCATATGGTAAAAATGTTGGAAAATATCCTGTATTTGATACTTTAGCAACTCTTGCATTTGAAAAAAGTCGAAGAAATAAGTTTTTTAAGTATGAGTTAGAAAAGTTTATCTTGCTCTCATATCGACAAAACTTTAATCCCAAAAATGTAAAAGGTTCATATGCTGGTGCGATAGGGCTTGGGCAATTTATGCCAAGTAATTATGAAGCATATGGTGTGGATTTTAACAACGATGGAAAAATCAGCCTACAAAACCCAATCGATGCAATAGCTAGTATCGCAAACTATCTCAAACAAAATGGTTGGAGAAGAGGTGAAAAGGTTGCCACTAGAGTCTCTTACAATGGAAATAGATTTAAAAGATACAAAACAGGGTATAACAGAAAATACAACCGTGCACAATTAGCTGGAATCAAACCAAAACATGGAAAATGGAATTATCACGACAAAGTACGGCTTATAAAGTTAGACCGTGCTTCACATGATGAACTTTGGTATGGAGCAAAAAACTTTTATGTTATCACAAGGTATAACCATAGTGCTTACTATGCGATGTCAGTACATCAGTTGGCAAAGAAAATTAAATACTTTTAATAGCTAACTGTTGTACTTATCTGTGTTAAAGGGCAACTGCTTACTTTTGTAATAGTATTGCATCCATATTTTGCATAGTTTCTATATCCTACGAGTACATACTCCTCAACTCTTTCATAAGCTGTTCGGCATTTAGTTGAAATACATCTAGTTGAAACTACTCTTTCATGTGTAGGAATTTTAGAAAAAGAGTGATTTGCATGTCTAGGTGTTATCGTCTCTTCTTCCCAACACTCTTTATGTGGGATATTTTTGATAACGATTTTATACATTGGTACAGATTTATATACAGGTACTAAACAATCTAATGCTCCTGCTTGTAGTGAGTTAAACAAACCCAATAATGCTATCGTAAAAATTACTCTTTTCATGGTTACTCCTTAAGTACGCATCATTGTAAACAAAAAGTAAATAAAAAGTGATGAAGTTTTTTTATTAGGCGTATTGATTAAATAGTATTTAATATTTAGAGTTTTGTTATATTTAATTCTTTCATAATAATTTGCTTTGGCAAAAAATTCCAACAAAAGTAACTACTGCTAAAAGTTATCTTGCTATTGTCTCGACCATCAGGAGATATAAACTTCATCCTTTTATCAAACATCAAAAGTTGCAAATCTTTATCTTTAAAGATCTGTTTTGGAGCTGCATCATTTAACCATGTGTTAGCCATGATTAAAGCAAACGGTTTATTAAAACTCAAAGCCCTTTCAAAATATTTCCTCTTCTTTGTAAATGGAGGATTTGAGATGATGATATCCCAATTTTTAGGCTCATACTCAAAAAAATCTTTTCCATCATCTATATGAGAGTGAAGAACTTTATTTGTCTTAGATATCTGTTTTACAAACTCACTCTCTCTTGTATCAAAAGGACACCAGATAATCTTATCTTGTGGTATAAACTCTAAAATTGCTTCTACTGCATAGTTAGGAGTGTAACATTCGTCATTTTTACCTGCTGAGTAGAGGATGCTTTTGCTATCTTGATTCATAAGTTGATTATACATAGATATAGATGAAAATCATTATAGTTAAGTAAACAAACCAAAGAAAGTTTTGTATAATATCACCAGATGAACAAGGAGATAAATATGAAAGATTATATGAGAATTGTTTTAAAAGGCTTATTTTGGCTTTTGCCTATGGCTGCTGTTATTATGTTGGTATTGTGGTTTTATAAAAAATTAGATTTTTTAGTGGAAAAGGTACTCTCTCTTGTTGGGTTTGAACCTCAAAACAATGAAGCTTTATGGTTTATCTCTGTTATTGTAATCTTTATTTTTTTACTATATGTTATTGGTCATTTGGTAGAAACAAGACTTGCTAGTGTGTTTGAAAAAATCTTTACTAAGATTCCAGGATACAGCACTCTAAAAGATATTATCGGTATTTTTAACTCCTCTAAAGAGGGAGAAAATCAAGTTTTAGTTGTGGCTATAAAAGGTTTTGCTAGTGAAGGGTATAACATAGGGCTTATGTATTCTCAAAAAGAGAGTGTTATAAAAGATCACTATACTATCACACTTTCTATGACTCCTATTCCAAATGGTGGTTATCTGTTTGAAGTTCATAAAAACAATATATTTGTACTTCCAAATGCAACATTTGATGACAATCTTCAATATCTATTATCCATGGGTGTAAAGAGTTTGAGTGATATTTTAGATATTAAGCCGATTGCAGTTGAAGATATGATTTCTTTGGAAGAGTGGTTAAGTAGTAAGTAAAATTTTAAAACTAGCCCCATTTTTATTGTTTTGCACAGATAAGCTTCCATCCATGTTTTTCTCTACTATCATTTTAGACATATAAAGTCCTATACCTGAGCTTTTATCTTTGGTTGTAAAATAGGGTTCAAATATCTTTTGTAAATCTTTATCTTTAATCCCGTCTGCATTGTCATTTATCGAGATGGTATTTTTTTCTATTTTGATAGTGATGATAGGGTTTTGTATCTTTTTTTCTATTAGTGCTTCTTTAGCATTTGTTAAGAGATTTAAAAGTACTTGTTTAAATTCATTTTTATAATTATATACTTTAAAGCTATCTGTTTTTTCAAACACGACATGGATATTTTCAAACTGCATCAGCTTAAGTACATCTTCGATTTGTTCTACGATATCAAACTCCTCTTTGGCTTTTGTTGGAGCATAAAAGTTTTTAAAATCATCAATAGTTTGCGACATAAATTCTAACTGGGCTGTTCCCTCAGAAACTTTTTTACTTCTTTGCTTTTTATCATCAAGCTCTTCGATATTCATCAAGATATAAGAGAGGTTTGTGAGTGGTTGTCGCCATTGATGTGCGATATTTCCTATCATCTCTCCCATGGATGCAAGTTTGCTTTGGTGTATGAGAAGCTCTTTTTGTTGCTCTTTTTCATCTTGGATTTGCTTGATTTTATAAGCAAGGGCGAGTGCTAGCATGATGGCTTCGATGGTGGAGCCTAAAAGCATAGTATCAAAATAAGCTATTTTTGGAAAATGCTCTACTATCATGATGCCAGCAGTAAGAGCAATCCAACCAAAAAAGAAGAAAATAGCAGGTTTATAGCCTTGTTTCAGCCTTAAGAAACCTACAACGATAAAGTAAAGTGTGGTTATAGAATATAAACCGTAGTCCTCAAATATAGATATAGGATAGTAGAGCATATCTATCACAATAAATACTAAAAATAGTACTAGTACCTGATCATGAGTAGGTAGATATTTTTTTGTACCCAAAAAGTTTTGTGTAAATAAAACAGCAAATAAAGCTGTAAAAAGAGAGAGATAGTTATAGACAAAAGGATGGTGGATAAAGTAAGATGAGATTGATTGAGGTATGCCAGTATTTAGTGATAAAACACCAAGCATACATATTTGCATCAAAGCATAATATAAAAGGGATTTTTCTCTATTAAAATAGTACAAAGCTGCGTTATAGATAGCAGTCATCATGATAAGACCAAGTACAAACCCTGCAAGAAGTAGGTAGATAAAAGTATCATCAATATTTTCATAAAACTTCTCTTCACTCTGTGCTATAACATACGAAGGATAACTGATATCTGTAGGTAAAATATGTAGATAATAGACCTTACTATCTCTGTTTTTATCGTAGACAAATGAGAGATTTTGTCCTCCATGAAGTTGAAATTTTTTCATCTGTTGTTTAGGAGAAAAAGAGGAGAGATCAAAGTCAGAGAAGCCATAAGAGACGATATAGGTTCCACTTTTTAGATGCTCATCTAGGATTACTTTTATCCATTTTTGTTTATCTTGTGAGCTTTTTTTATCTGGCTTTTTAAAGTATTGGTCGTATTTTTCTATATTTTGGATGGAGAGTGTTACATCGTCGGTGGGGTAGGATAAAATTTCTTTAATTATGGGTTTTTCAGCAGCTAAAAGTGTCGATAAAAAGAGAGTAAGTATCAAGATAAATGTTTTCATAGTTTAACTCTATCAAAATAAAATGAGTAGAAAATGAGAAAATCAAATAAAAGTGCTTTACTTAACTCACTATACTTTATCTTGACAAATATCTTTATTTATATTATACTTAGTTAACTAAAAGGAGTATTGTATGAAAATATCTCAAAAAGATAAAGCAAAAACAAAAACAAAGATTTTAGAAGCTGCCGTAGATTTGATAACCGAAAAAGGGTTTAAAAATGCCTCTATGAGAGAGATGGCAAAAAATGCAGGCGTTAGTAATCCTACCATATATAACTATTTTCCAACTAAAGAGAAACTTTTATATGCATACATCGAACAAAAACATATAGAGAGTGTGGATATTTTAGAAAGTATTTCAGATTTTAATACCTATACTTTAAGAGAACAGTTGCAAACTTTGATAGAGACAGAGTTAGAGCTTTATTTGGAAGATAGAGAGTTTGTTAGTCAGATATCAGAGCTTGTGTTTCACGCTTCTTCTGTAAAACTTGAAGCAGTATATGAGACAAAAGAGAAGTTTATCGAGATAGTAGCACAGATGCTTGATATCGCTATAGAAGCAAAAGAGATAGATGAACCTCCATTTAAAGAGCATTTACCACTTCTGTTTTGGGACTTTTATATCTCGGTAGTGGCATACTGGATAAAAGATGATTCTGAAATGTTTGAAAATACTACCGAATTTATAGACCACTCCATGGGTGTGATAGAAGCACTCCTTCGTTCAAATATCTTGAATAGAGCAAATGATTTAGGTATGTTTTTGTTTAAAACTCATATTTTGTCTGCACTAGAAAAGTTCTCTACAAAAAAGAGTACATTTACCCATGTAAAAAGAAAACTAAAAGGATTTCTAGATGTATAGAACATTGCCAACTAGTAAACTTCAAAGAGGTAAAGTTGTAGGAAAAACTCTTTTAAAGATAGGGGCTACAAAGTCAAAAACGATGGTAAAGCGTACCTTTTCTATGAAAAACAGAGATACTTTACAAGAAGAGATGCACGAAGATGTAGCAAAGAGTATTTTTGATGCACTTGGAGAGTTAAAAGGGTTATCTGTAAAAATTGCCCAACAAGTAGCACTGGGTATGCCTTTTTTACCACCAACATATCTAAAGCAGATGCAAAAATCTTTTCATCAAATTCCTCCTATAAACAGAGCACTTGTGAGAAAAATTGTAAAAACTGAGCTAGGTGAATATCCTGAAAAATGTTTTGATACATTTGAAAATGAAGCTTTTGGTTCAGCTAGCTTGGGACAAGTACATCTTGCAACACTAGGAGATGAAAAACTAGCTATAAAGATACAATATCCAGGGATTAAAAAGAGTATTGATAGTGATTTAAGTATCTTAAACTTTGGGCTTAAACGGGTGGCAAAGGGGAGGGATGTTTCACATCTTATAAAAGAGGTTAGCGATAGAATCCATGAAGAGGTTGATTATGAGATAGAAGCTAAAAACAATAACTTTTTTCTCAAAAATTTCAATATGAAAGATGTTGTTATACCAAGAGTTTATGAAGGATACTCTACAAAGCATTTGTTAACTAGTAGTTTTATAGAGGGGAAAACTTTTGACCAATTGTTAAAATCTAAACCAAGTCAAGAGATGTTAAACCATTATGCACAATTGATATTTGATAGTTTTTACCATAGTGTTTATAATCTTCAAACTATCCATGCAGACCCAAATCCTGGTAATTTTATCTTCATGGATAACGGTAAGATTGGATTGATTGATTTTGGCTGTGTTAAAACAATAGAAGAGGATTTTTTAAAAAAATATAACAGACTTCATCTCTCCCTGCTTGATGGTATAAGTGATGAAGAGGTATTAAAACAGTATATAGAGTTAGAGATGATTGATGGAGATTCGCACGAAGATATGATGACCTTTTATAGAGAGACGATAAAGCCATTTGATACGATGTATATAGATGTTATAAGAGATGATTTTTATGACTTTGAAGAGAATAGTGATTTTTCTAAAAAAGGGTTTGAACTTGTTTTGGAAGTACAGAAAAAACAGTTTGAAGCGATACACAAAATCAATCAAGAGTTTATATTTTTAGATCGTACATTACTTGGTTACTATGGGATGTTTGAACAGATGGGGGTAAAGATAGATACACGAAATGCTGTAAAGATTATGAGAGAGTATAGGAGTAACCATGTTGATTGAAAATAGACAAAAACTATTGCGTTTTGGGTTGCCATCGGCTTTTTTTATATTTATCTCATGGATTATATACTTAGCAGATAATTCAAATCATAATTTTGCATTTTCATTAGTTGGGCATATTCCATATGGTGATAAAATAGCCCATGCTTTACTTTATGGGCTAATGGCACTTTTTTTAAACTTTGGACTAAATTTTAAAACAAAAAATATTTTAGGCTACTCTATGCAAATGGGATCTATGATAGTTCTTTTGTTTGCTGGTATTGAAGAGTTATCCCAATACTATTTTCCAAGTCGGACATTGGATATTTACGACTTTATAGCAGATTTTATTGGGGTTGTTTTGGTTTCATTTATACGCAAAAAGGCACTATTGTGATGTTTTACATCTATAGCCAACTCCTGAAACATTTTCTATAAAATCCCTTTGCATTTTTTTACGAAGGGATCGTACGAGTGAACGAAGTGCATCAATACTCATACCTGTATCTATCCAAATAAGGTTTTCTATCTCTTGATAAGTGACTGCTCTTTTGTGGTTTTTTACTAGCAAATCTAGTAGCAAAATCTCATTTTTAGTGAGCTTGATAAGCGTACCATCTATAAGTAAGACTTTATTTAGCGTATCATAAAGTGTGTTTGCATCTATCATAATAATATTGTTTAGAGTTAAGTGCTCGTAGGCTAAATTTAGGGCTTCTTTTAGTTTTACTGATGTTATGGGTTTGACTATATACTTTATAAGTTGTAATTCTACAGCTTTTAAAAGGTAGTTGGTTTCGGTGTGTGCTGTAGCTATGATGATAGGAGTTTGTTTATCTGTTTGTCTTATCTTCTTTGCCATCTCTAAACCATTCATTTTTGGCATTTTAATGTCTGTGATGATAATGTCAGGTTTTTTTGTTTGATAGATTTTTAAAGCTTCAAAGCCATCTTCCGCTTCACTAACAGATTTAAATATTCTTGTGAGATACTCAACTGCATTTTGGCGTATCATCTCTTCGTCTTCGACATAAAGGATACTGAGGTTTGAGAATTTTTTTTGCATGTTGGGGTTTAAATTTCTTTATTATTCACCATGTATCATCACTGAAACTACAACGATATCAACATAAAGCTCATAATACTTTCCATCAAGTGCATGGATAAATTGTTGCTGTTTGGTTTTATCTGTTATGTTAAGTTTAGATGCGATTTTTTCTAGTTCTATAGTTTTTCCATTTTTAATATCTAGACGCAACGCTTCAAAGTTGTTATTGACAAGGTTTCTAACCATGTTTGAAGCCTCTATATAACTAAATCCATTTATCTTTTTTGTTTTCTCTTTCGGCATATAAAGCTTTCCAAATTCCATCATAATACGCTCAGTTATGCTTTGGCTGTTGTGAAATATAGTTTGATAAGATTCTTTGAGTTGCTTTTTTACTTTGTCATATTTAGAAGTTTTAACTTTTGCTAATTTTAGTATATTGTCAAGATGTGTGCCAGAGCCTTGTTTAAACTCTTTTTTTATAACGTCATAATTTTCTTTTGCATAAGCTTCAACTTTTTTTCGTTTGCTGTTATATATAGCATTGCCAACACCATTACTGATGATAGCCCCAGGTAGTTGCAGTATAGATGGGAGATGACTTGCCCCTTTTGAGCCACAGCCTATGAAAAATGATGTTACAAGTATTAATAAAATTGTTTTCATAACCTTCTCCTCTCTTTCATGGTAGCGTAAAGTTTAATAGTTTTATATCTTTTTATAGATAACCTCTACTTTATCTCCATAAAATTTAGGTTCAGTATAAAGGATATTTAAATCTAAAAATGCTTTAAATCTTGCCAATATCTCCCTTTTTCTAACTTTTTGACCCCAAAAACCTTCTATATCTTTTGCGACAAATCCTATAGCTTTTATCCCTTTTTTATCAGCGATATAAAGAGCTCTTTGGATATGGAATTTTTGTGATACAACTATAAAATCATCCAAATCAAATATAGCCTTTGCCCTCACTATAGAATCTAGTGTACTAAATCCAGCATAATCAAGGGTGATAAATCTTTCAGGTACTCCACGCTTTACCAAATCATCTCTCATATCTGTCGGTTCATCATAGCTTTTACTGCCATTGTCTCCTGAAACAACTATAGCATCTACTTTTCCAGCTTTAAAAAGTGCTACAGCTGCATCTATACGGGCATTGAAAAAGAGATTTTCTCTTCCTAAAAAGTGTTTTGCCGTACCCAAAACCAAGGCTGCTTTTTTGTGTGGAAGTTTAGATATATCTTGATAGATATCTTCTTTATATGTTTGAGAGATTGAGTTATCTATATATTTTAAAACTACTAATAAAACCAATGCAAGAGAGATGATGATAAGTAGTGCTATTAGAAATTTTTTCATAGAAGAAGTATACTAAAAAATCATATAACTATATAAGGTACATAATGTACATATCCACCAAGTAAGATGATGTAGATGTATTGGTTTGGATATCTTTCACTATTTGGATACTTGTAATTATCCAGCACACCATTTTGTGACATCTTTTCCAAAACATTATTGAAACTAAATCCTCTTGTCAATTTTAAGAAAGCATTTTTATCTTCATTCCATCTGTACAAAATAACCATTTTTGTATATGTGGTAATTATACAATCATTATATTTAAAGGGATTAAGAGCTTTTTTTTGAAAAAAACTTGTAGATGTATTTCTAGCTGATAGGATAACTCTTTTTGAAATTCTCATTTTCTTCTCATTTTTTTTAGTTAAACTTCTTTCAAAGGACGATAAAATGAAAAAAATCACACTTTCACTTTTTGTAGCACTTTCGATGATGGCTGATACTATAGAGCTTGATAAAGTAGAAGTAAATGCAAATTCAACTAACGATACATCTAGTTTTATCATAGAAAAAGAGGGTTTTATGAAAAAAGCTCCGATGCAAAAACAGATTACTACCAAA
>JAUTBV010112847.1:0-14053 GCA_032361325.1 Lepetodrilus fucensis
CCTTCCTAAAGATTACATCAATCCAAACGCTACCATTGTGGCCTATGGAAAAGTATTTGGTTGTGTAATACCTATACTCTAGTATCAACTTCAACATTTGCATCTTCTACCTAACAGCTCACAGAATGTCACTTTCTTCCAGACATGCTCTGTAACCATTAGGCAACTATCATGCACTAAAGCTCACGTGACGCGTAGCGTACAAAGAAGTGGACATACTTGGGTGGCAGAGGATGCGCTGCTTGCAGCATTGAAACCCTTATTCGAAACGCGCGTACAGGTTTATTATGTATAACCCATTGCTCTCTTTGCTACTTTATACACTTCAGGACAAACTCTCCAAGTGTAGTTGTACTGTCCACTCAATAACATAGGAAGTAGGCCTATTAATGATGATCTATTGGTTGTAGGCCTATGTATAACGATTAGGACCTTATTGAATTGAATGTTGCGCTATTGAAATATGGTAGGACGAGTTCTATTAGTGAGTGAGTGAATATGGAGTTTAACGTCGCTGCGGGACGAGTTCTAGTAAACTGACGCTTTTCAGATATATATCTATTAGACAGTAGGTTCATCTTACTGGTTAAAATAGAATGCGAAGAGAGAAAACAAATATATTATTTGAATGAGATTATTAAAACTTTGATACATAAAACCAAAACGTTAATGTTCAGAGAAGCGAACGTAACTTTAAAAAAAACCAGTGTGCATTTGAACAAGTGAAGGCATTCCTTATACTTAGTCTTGCAAGAGTTACGTCCCCTAATACCAAAGTTCTTCAGCATTCTGAATAATGTATTGCAGCCAAATCCATTAATATTTGTTTAATGCTTTTGTCCACAAACATGTACCACATACCAGCTATGTTATTTATACAGGTAGGTGAGTGAATATGGAGTTTAACGTCGCTGCGGGAATCTTTCACCCATTTGCAACGATATACAGGTAGGGACCTACTACAGGGTATAATTTCTATTAAGAACATTTCTACTTCAAATTAACAATTTAAAAAAATATATATTACATTGTACCATAATAGAAAATTTCCTCGAATTTGATTGGCAAAGATGTTTTGAAAAGTGTGGGTTAATCGCATTAACACTTATTTTTTCTTCATTAATCCATAGAACAATTGGAATAATCACTGCGTAAGAAAATGTAATTGCCGAAACTATCATTAAAATACAAATAATAAAAATGGCTACACGCATGCTAGTTTGATGAATAACTCAATTTTAGTACAGGAAGTTACAATGAAATCCTGGGATTACTTGGCAATTGTTTCAACGAAGTGCTCCAATAGTACAAAGACCATGGTAAGCAATTTTGTTGGGAATTTTACATTAAACACCTCCGGCTGACGCCGTTGGGCGTTTAATGAAATTCCCACATGGTTAATCACGATAACCTCATGGAAAATTTACAATAGGAACCGTTTCTCTCGACAGTTTTAAAATGTTTATAAAATATTAAATTAACTGTCAGCACAAAGTTTTCGTTAAATCAGTAGTCTACATACAGTGTGTATTCATCGAGATTCTGAAATGCCAATCATATCCGAGACTACACCCACAAAGCGTGACTAACTTGTTTTGTTCATGCATAAATGCCAGCTTTTGTGAATGTCATATGGACAATGCTATCATCAGTATTAAGTGACAAATAAATGGACGGAAAGACCGTATGGTATGTTAGTTTTCTATTTGGGAAGGGAAATTGGCGGTGGTTTGTATAACCAGTTGATGTAACTCTTCCCCAAAAAATTCCGAAGTATACAAGCTTGGAATGCTGATCTTGTAAGCAAATAATGTAACAACAAATCTACCATGTAATTCACAATGTCAATCCAATGACATAATTTAAGTATTACAGGTACAGTAGTTTCTTCTGCTGGATCATTATGAAGGCATTTAACATTGTGAGAAATAAATCTGAGATGAATATATTTTTTTTTAGATAAGTAGAGTGTGGTTTCTTGTGGTTAGATGTACGAGATGAACCCCTAAACCTAAAAATCTACTGATCCCCCCCTGCAGAAGATTCTCTTTTCCGGTCTTGCTATGTAATCACAATTACTGCTCTAAGAAGTATTTCAGGCCCTGGTTTCTCAAAACAAACTGGAGTTTGAGATTTTGTTCAGCTGAGATTTCTGCCATTGACTAAGTGCGGTAACTTGAGTAAAAACCCAGTTGAGATTTTCCTCAAGTTACAGCACAGAGTTTTATGGGAGAAATCTTAGCTTAGCAAAATCTCGGACTCATTTTGTTTAAGAAATTGAGGCCTGGTTGTTCCCAACAACAACAAAAAACTAATAATTTAACCCTCTCCATGCTGGAGGCAACCAAAGATGCCCAGGGCCAGTATTCTCGAAACCTGCGAAAGTCCTAAGAAGTTTGTAAGTACTAAGAAATTGACTAACTGGGTTTCTGCTAATGTTAATTTTTGAAGAGATCTTTTCTTGACTAAGAAGTTTCGAGTTCAGTACATGTGCCTAATCCAGCAGAGAGTGTCAATTGCATACACTAGTATTTGGTCCACTAGGATGGCGATACTTCAAATTCCGCAACACATGAAAGGTACGAGGCGTCCATGTTTGTACATGTTTTATTTGATGACGTGTACCTGGTACAGCTATGACGTTGTCTAGCGCCAAGTCTAGATCATGTCTACAGACTCGGACATGCGATCGCCGTCGAGCCAGTAGTAGAACTGATGCAGTAATTACAATAACACTATGTTCAAATGCAATCATAACGAGAGGAGGAAGCCATTTACAAAGTTGTCGACACCTGAGGATGTTAAATGTAACTCAATATAGTTGTACTGACTCAAGCCGAGACGAAGGTTAACATACAGGGAACGATATTCCTACATCTAGAAGTACTTGACCTCTACTGTAATGGTTTGATTTTATTTTGTTGTCGCTATCTTGAGCTTCGGACATCTTTGCATAATGAACTTCATGACTCACTATGGCTTGCCTAATCATATCATATCATATAAAATGTCTTCAATAATATTAATAATAATACATATTGGTAACATGTTATAATAATTCTGACATGAATAATAACGTGATGTAGCTTGATCACTTGGCCAATTAAAAATCAATTTTCCGATTTGTACATTTGCAAAGAAGAAAAAACATAACCAACCAAACAAAACCGATAACAAGGACTTGTAAATAAGGTAATACATACAGCGAGATGCCTCTGGTCACAAAAATTGCATCATTCACAGCTGGAGTAATTAACGTAGCCAGTTACTTTAAATTACACTTCATTGCTATAGATACATGCACAATATACAGCCTACGATCTCCACGACAACATTGATAAATTCCCGTAGTAATCTACAGCGTTCCCTAGCAACATCATTCTGCATATATTCAACAAATACGCAGCAAGTGTCTGGTGTTTAAAGACTAAAAAAAAAAAGACAAAAAAAAAGAAGACAAAGACATTACATTCTGTAGCTTTCCTAGATGCACAAGTTCCTCAGATGCGAGGATATATTATCTAATTGCACAGCGCGACTATATCCAATATAAGTTTCGTACATCCCTTCTCCTAAGGTGGTTTATGCTAGTATGACACATAAGTCTCTCACTCAGACATACACTCAATAGTGATTGGTTGATTTTAATCAAACGGTTAGTAAGTCAGTCCACGTATAACAAGAACATCCATGAGAGAAACATTCAACTTTTTAGCACTACTTTTAGAATCCTGTCTAAATCTTGAACCAATGAAATATGCTTGAAAAACGTCATCATCTCTTCTGACATATGTAACAATAAATACTATATATGATTTTTTCCAAGCAAACACCAGGCCAATCATTGAGAAGAGTATCTTCAGGCCACACAAATATTGGAGCTCCCTTCAAAATAAAAATAAAATAATAATATATAAAATAAGAAAAAAAAAATCTTTCAAACATTTGTATTCATGTAGGAATGTGATTATGTTAAGTATACAAAGGATTATAATAGTATTGTTATTATTATTACACAAAAATTGAGTTCAGCTTTTGACTTGTTTTTTCCCGAGCCAGTCCCAAATCACATGATTAGATCGCTGGACGATATTCTTCCACTGGGTGAGGAAGGAAGCAAACAGCCAGCCAGCGACACAGCCAACAAACAAAGTGCAGGTGGTGGGGGGAAGGGGAGCCAGTAACTGGTTTCAATAACTGGTTTCAGCTCGGATCACGAGTTGAGTGCGTGCACATGGTCCCGAAGGTCATGGGGCCCAGAAGGTCGTGGGGCCCAGCAGGGGTTGCAGCAGCGCGGAGGTCAGCGCGTCTACATGCCGTAGCCGTACTGCATGCCAGCCGCGGGCATGGGACCCGGGGCGTAGCCACCGCCGTAGCCAGGCTGTGGTGGCACGACGCCAGGGGGGACCACTCCGGGGCCGGCGGTCAACATCAGCTGAGGCTCGGCTGTTAATGGAGAAAAAAATGAGATGGTTACTTGGGAGGGGAGATGAGATGGTTCACAGTTAATTTTAGTATGTTTGTTTTAAATTTGACTTTAGATCCGCTTTCAAGACTCATATTTCTATCACAGTTTATTAGTTTAGAGCAGGAGGAAACCTGCAACATTTGTAGCGCTGAATGTTAAATGATATCTGTAATGCCATGGTACAGACAGCATGCTATCAATAACTCGTCAAGAGCTAGCGAGAGAATTATTGTTTCACGTCACTGAGGGAATCTTTCACCCACATGTGACAATGTAGGCCAATTAGAATTTAGCGATTATCTCACCACAGAGCCAAGACTTGAAAGATCAGCAGTATTGAGCCCGTTTCCAATGAACGAGTGATAATAGAGTTTAACGTCGCTGTGGGAATTTTTCACCCATTTGCGACCAACCGATTTCCAAAATGTCAATGTAGGAATCATGCAAGGTGAAGTTTGAGGCCAATATGTTCATGCTACTCACCGAAGACGATTGGTCGGTCCTCGGCCTTCTGTTCCTCCTCACTTCTCACAGCCTCTGACTGCTCCAGCTTGTCAACCTGGAATACAATGCTCACAGTCAACAAACAGGTAATGTAGATACAGTTCTCCATATTCATAAAAACTATATGGTATTAACTATTTCGGCCCTCGTGAAAATCAACAGCCAGACACTTTTCCTTGTGATGTTTTGCTTTATGTGTGCAAATACAATGGTACTCTGCATACTTGAAAAAAGTCAATCCTTATTTTTAATGTTACTTCAAATTGCCACGCAAATACTTAATTTCTCTTGTCTGCAAATCGTGCTATTTCATAATCAGGCAACACATAACGTCTGATGAAGTATTATCAAAATTGAAAACAAATTGTCATTGTTAAATCTACAAGATTAAATGTCAAGCACAACTTTTTGGTTCTATTCAAGCACTTTTGTTTTCAAGTAAAACTTTTGCCACAAAGATGTTGAGGTACACTTGAAAGTCAGTGAGAGAAATTTATTGTGTGCAAAGAAAAATCAAACACAGCAATAAAAACTAAAAATGTGAATGGTTAGGCCTACTGTCAAATTTGTTTTTAGAATACATAACATTTTCATATTATAAGTACATGTATGTATTCATTCAACCATCCTGACAAGTGTTTAAGCTAAACTAAAAAAAAACTACCGCTGTGTAGGATTAATAAGCAATGCTATACCATTTTCTTTTTAAATTGGGGTTTAGAGCAGCTTTCAACTTTCTTTCATTTACATCACGGCTTGTCAGTTTAGGGCAGGAGCAAATCCACAACAACTGTAGTACCAAATGTTGCAGTAAACCTGTGAGCACTGGCTGGTATGGATAGACCAAAAGATGATGACTGCATTGCCATGGTACAGATTGCATATCCTATCATGATCGTGAACATTGATGCCATGCTCCCGGGACGGGATTTGAACCTGGGGCTTTCAGCTCTGATGTACAACATTCTACCATTATGCTACCACCCGCCCTATGCCATATGACTATTCGCTGAACATCCCACAAGGTTTGTCTGTCTTTTGGGGATATGGAGGGTGCATGTATGATGTTTGGAATAAGTTATATAAATCAAGTTCTCCCACATAATAACTCTTGTAATATTTTCCATCAATAAAACGTAACATTTTCAGCAGTCAAAGATTCAAAGGAAGTGGAATTCCTCAAACACCCCATGCACTTATCCACGAAATGACGAAATGATTTGTAGTAAACGGGAAAAAAACTAATTGAAGAAAAGGAAAACATATTGGGTAAAATGCATGGGATATCAGAGGGGTCCTCCAACCAATGAAATAAGACCTTTGAAAACAATATATGGTTAAATACAAGACAGCAAACACCTCCTCTATAGCCATCTTACCTTAACTACAAGTCGACTGATCTGAAAATATGTGGAGTACATTCATTTCTCTCCTGTCATATGATCAGATTCACTGTGTATTTCAAAGTTATCAAACAAGAAGGAAGCATCTTAACCTCAACCACACTGCTGGAAAAAACTGAAGACCAAACGAAATAATTATTTGTCAGAGATTACCAGTTTTTCATCACCATGTAATATTTTGTCTCTAAAACCCCACAAATTCCTTTTACCAATCACTCCCTTCCTAATCTGTAAAAAAAAAAGATAAAAAAAATTACCACGGAATGATTCTTGCAATCACCATTGACCCCAAAACTAAACATCGACCTCCCAACCCCCTCACCCCCAAAAAGGATTTAAAGTTTTAAAAACCAAGAAGAAAAAAACACCAAAAAACCCAACTAAACACCCAACACATAAATTTACATTCAAGTGGAAACAAAATATACTAGAGTGCGGCTGAAGGTTAAATTGCTTCCACGAGGAGTTGTATGCATGCACAGCAACATCACGCCACTCGGACCCACCTTTGACGTGTACTCTCGCATCACTTGGATCATGTAGGGCATGGCGAAGTCCATGATGTTGTGTCGCCACGACAGCTCCAGGATGACGTCGGGTCGCAGCAAGTCGTAGCACTGGAAGAGGCAGGCCGCGAAGCACTCGTTGTTTTGATTCTCCAGAAACCAGGCGATCAGGTCCTCGGCGATGTCCACCTGTCTCGACTCTCCGGCGTACATCATGGCATCCTGAAACGTACAACGTCAATGTTGACGACGGTTGCTTGGGAAAAGCAGGGTTAGAAGTTTCCACTCGACCAGCGTCCCGATCAATTTCTCCTAATGTTAACGGTATCCTACTGGCTGGAAATTTCATGCTTTGTTATGTATATAATTATTCGGGTGAGTACGTTTAAAAGTCAAGTTCTAAACCTGAAAAGCCTGTATTACAGTAGATTGTACTTCAATACTGGGCCCGAAATAATCATAACTGCACGTAATGTGAAATGTTCTTTACTTTTCTTCAACTTACCATATTACAAAAATAACATTAAAACTACACATGGAAATATCTAACCCACGACCCATATTCTTGAAACTTCCTAGTGAGAAAAGATCTCTTAAAAAATTAACATAAGTTAGGCAAATTCTTAGGACTGTTGAGAATATGGGCTCAGGATGCCATCTCCAAAAATGAACGTACCTTGAAGAGCTTGTCCTTCTTGCACAAGTCGACGGACTGCTTCCAGCGGTTGTTGCCCTTGTACAAGTACGCGGCAATCCTCCTGAACTCAATCAGCTCGTGCTTCTCCAGCCGCTGAGCAAGGGAGATGTTGTCGAAGTTCTCGTACGCGTCAATGGACGCCCTCAGCCCCTGGTAGTCCTCCTCCTCAATGAACAGGTTGTTCAGCGACTCGTTGATGGCCTTGTTGTTGTTCTTCTGGACCGAGCGCAGGTACGGCTTGACCAGCGGGATCTGGTTGGCCTTGGAGAAGAAGGTCACGGTGCGAGTGTGGTCCAGCCTCGGCGTTAGCACTAGCAGCAGGTCGTTCAGCAACATGGGCTTAAAGTCCAGGTAGTACTGAATGGCCTTGTAGTACAGCTCGATGTTGGCCACTTTGGTGATGATGTCCTTGAACTGGCTCTCGCGCCAGGCCTCCGATGGGTGCGACATCATCGTCAGGATGGCGTTGTCAAACTCCTCGTATTTGTCGTACAAGAAAACCAACTCGGACCACAAATGAGCCTGCTCGGCAGCTCGTAAAACCTGGAATGAAGAAAGCAAAAATGAATTATGATTTGAAGAAATGCGGGAATCAACATTAGTTGAGCTCTTGAGCGAAACAGAAAACAACATTAGTTACGTTTTGGAGAAACATAAGAAGTAATGTACATTAATGAAGCCTCGGGAGTGACTGAATTCGTGCCTCATGTCACAGTGGAAATAGTTCATCCATACACAACGAATTAAGCTTTGGAGGGAGACAGAAAATATAATTAATTAAGCTTTAGATAAACACAAACTTGATGCATCTTCTAAAGATTCAGTCATAGACTGGATGTCTCCTACTATATTTCTACTGCACAGAAACAACTTGTTATAAAATACATCCCATTATTGGAAATAAAAAGTGATATTGCATTCAAATATGTTGCTGAACATAACATACGAGTACCGACCTTTGGAATGTTGACCCTGGACCAGAAGAGCTCTAGATGTTCCCTCATCTTCTCAGGCTTGAACTTGGAATACAATATTGCTAATTCTGTGAACATCCCCATGTGTGCTCTTTCCAAACCTGCAAACAAGAAAAACACCATTGTAAGAAACATTTCAGAGGGCCGAGACAAAATACATTGCGAATAATTGATTGAATTAGGGCTTTATGTAGCAGCAGGAATATTTCACCCATACGCGATGAACATTTCGAACGACATTTTCGATATTCATATATGGACAGATTAATTTATTGCTTAACATGGCTGTGGGAATATTTTTCCCAATATGCGACAAATTAATACAGAATATTACATGGATATTGATTGGATATAAACTTACCTAAAGCTGCCTCTAAGAGGGATATTAGTTCTTCAAAGTGGCCTCGGTCTTGATAATAGTTGATAAGTTCTTCTAATTCATCTGCATGGACGACTATATGCAGACCACACATCTGGGCTAACCTAAATTCTTCATTGTCTACACAAGCAAAGCACACCTGAAAGTGAGAAAACAATAATTTAAAGCAAACATCATCAACATTCAACAATTCCCAATCATTCAACAATCATTGAACACTATTACCTCAAGCATAAACAAAACTACGACTTTCATGATGATCAAGTTAGTGAACGACTGATTTAATTATATTATATTTTTGCCGCAGCAGGAATATTTAACCCCTACACGATAGTTAGTGAATGAACATAGCCTGGAATTCTAAAAGCAAACACGTGCTTGTCTCTTTTCAACCTGTACTGTAACACAATAACTTCCAGTAAAAAATATTAATACTCATGTACAAAGGGATGATGTGTTCACATCATTTCAATCTGAGCGATTGAGTTATTGTTTTACATCATATAAATGACAATCGACCCTTCCAATAGTCGCGTGCACGTACCTCTTTCCATGTTTTCGTGCTGTTGGCCTTGCGAGCACCGTCCACAGCTCCCTGGTACTCTCCCAGGTGCACCATCGTGATGGCCAGACGCGCATAGTTGGAGACGTTGTTGTACAGCAGCTTGGCGGCCTCGTACATCTTGTCATCGAAACAGCGATCAGCAACCTGCAGCAACGGAAAAAAACACATAAGTAAAATTAACTGTTTGTGATACAAAATTATAAAGTAGTATTCATTAGGGAACAAATTTTAAAGTAATAATCTATTTGGAACACAAACATTTTAAGCAATATTCCCTTTGGAAACGCAAAAGGTTTATGAAATATTCTTTTGTGAACACACAAATTTTAAGGACTATTATTCTGAGAACACAAAGTTGTTAATTAATATTCTTTTGGGAACAAAAATGTTTTCAGTAATATTCTTTTGGGAAGACAACAATTTTAAGTAATATTCTTTTGTGAACAAATATACTAGATGAATAAGTCTAATATTTTACTGTAAAAGATTAGTAAATATTTTCCTTTGTTCGATGGGCACACTATAACATATACATACTCTGCATAAACGACCATACAAATTCCCCCATATTAATTGAATGAAATTCTGACCAGACCAGGTTAAAATCGTTGCTTACTTGAGTAATGTTAGCATGGTTGGGTCCAGAGACAAATTCCTCCATATCGGCCAGTCTGTTGGTCTTGGCGAAGGCGTACACCAGTTCCGTCTCCACGTAGGTCTCTCGCGCCTTCTTCCTCGCCATCTGGAGGTACTTCACCAAATCTTCCCAGTTGTCTGCAAGGAATGAACAAATACATGTACAGATAACTGTACCAGCAGGTACTGACAGACCAAGGATGATAACTGCATTGCCACTCTACAGATGGCGATTATCAAATTATATCAATATAACATTAGAAAGGTAAATTTTACGAACATTGATGCTGGGACCCCGGGATGGGATTTGAACTTTGTACCTTTGGCTCCGAAGTCCAAACATTCTACCACTGTGCTACCACCCACCCCTCAATATTGGTAAAATTCTTGCCACAGAATGTTCACAAGCATTCACATTTTACACCCCAGGGGCCGGTTGTACGAAACCCTGGTTTAGCCTCAACAGGCCGTTAAAAGTAGCTGCCTTCAGAGGGTATAGTACAAGCTTAACGGTACGTTAAAATAACCGGGCTTCGAACAATCGACCCGCAGATATGCATCCAGTTCGTACTTACTGTTAGCACTGGCGACTTGCACCACCTCCATGTACTGAGTGGGGTCGTCAGCCTTGATGAAGGAATCGATGGCCTCCTTGACCATGTCTTTTGACAGCTGGGCACGACCGAGTTGTGTCCACACAGCAGGGTCGTTGCATCTCTCAGCAAACTCGTATGCACGGTCCAAGTTGTTCACATTGTCTATCAAAACCTGAAACAAGGATAAATATATGAGGAAAGATGACAATCATTACACCATGAACCCTCGCACTTATGAAACAGGATCACTGCCGATTCTAAGATCCGAACCCGAGTTGCTGGAGTCCAACGCTCTACCGATGGGTAGGAGCATCTTATAATCACACCCGGCTACATTTAGCAAAAGGCTTGCATGTATGGGAAGAGATTTCAGGGAAAAACAAGCCTGGGACTCCAAAGCAATGTCCAGGGCAAATAAATGAACCTCTGGACAAATACATCAGACGATTTCCGCATATCTGCAGAAAATCGCCTTACTGGTTTTGTTACTTGTTGAATAACACTATTAATCTCAATAATAGTAATAGCAATCTCAATGACAAAAGCAACAGTTTTGATACTTTTACAACAATTCTAAAATGCTTTATGGTTGATGATCACCTCAGAAGATATTACCACACTGAAATCTGTAACTTGTGAATTCTTACCGAAATGGCGGAAGTGTTGACTTCAAACTTCTTGAAAATGGCGAAAGCTTCTTCGTACAGTTCATTAGTAATGGCGATGTTGGCTATGTCCGGGGCGTCGTAGTTGTCGAGACGGTTGATGTATTCCATTACGCGGGTTCTGTCGGCTTTGATGGCGGTCAAAATCAGCAGGTTCTGTAAGTTTCTGGAAACAAAAACAACAAAATTATCTTCAATCCGATTGCAACTTATCAATATAAAAGAGTGAGTTTGTGAATTGTTGTTTTATGTCACAGCGGGAATCTTTCACCCATTTGCGACAACCAGTATACAATACAATATTGGCAGGAATGCATTAAAATGCATTAAAATCATCAAAATAAGATTGCATTTCAGGAGACTATTCTTAATCATACATTAAATTTTTGTTGTTTGACTTGGGGGTTTCAAGCTTTCAAAATTAGTTCAATCATATCGCGACTTCCCTTGAGACCGATAAAAATTCAGGCGGCCTATTCTCAAAACGTTCTGACAAACGTCTTAGCCTAAACAGTTCTTAACAATTCTTATAGTATCTTCCAACTGTTCATAAGAACATTTCTAGAATAGGTCCCCTGGCCTGCATTTTAAGAAAGGGGTGTAAATCAGGATGTAAACCACGGAGTACGTCCGACGTAAATATACACCCCTTTCCTGAAACGCAGGCCTGGACCTTGGGCTCCAGTCTGACTAATCTACCACAATATAATTAAAAAAATTTAAACATAATAATAAAAATAATAACAAAATGAAAAATAAATATTTATTTATTTTAAAAATGAACTTTTTTTCTGGACTTAATAATAATAAAAGAAATTACCGGTAGTAATAAATAAAATAAACACATAATCTTGTTATTTTTAAATGGTCTAAACTTGCCTGTGGTCGCTGAAAACTGAGCTCTCCAGGACGATCTTCTCCAGCAGCTCAATGAGTTCGTTAGGCAGGTCGGCCGTCATGAAGGCCTTGACAGTGATGGAGATCTCCTCGGGGTCTTGGGTCTCCGACAGAGCGGTCTGCACCACCTGGTCGATCAGCTGACGACGGTACTCATTGGTCTCCTGTAGCACCTCCCCCCACAGTTCCACGTCTTTCCTGCGCACCAGGTACCTCGCCTCGCTCTTGAACAGCGAGTTCTCGTTGCACACCTGTAATGGAAACGGACAGTGAGTGAGTGAATATGGAGTTTAACGTAGCTGCGGGAATTTTTCACCCATTTGCGACGATGGAAACGGACAGGAATCCCGAAGTTTTATTTATTTATTTATTGGGGTTTAGAGTCGCTTTCAAGATTCTTTCACTTATGTCACAACGTGTCAGTTTAGGGCAGGAGGAAACCCGCAACATCCATAACGCTAAATGTTGCAGGCTGGTACTGACGGCGAGTGAATATGGAGTTTAACGTTGCTGCGGGAATCTTTCTCCCATTTGAGACAATTGGTACGGACGGACCAAGGAAGATATCAGCAATGCCACGGTACAGATTGCGCATTATTTTCTGAATTTTAAGATAACGACCTATATATTAAGATTAAGATTAAGATTAAGATTAACCTTGATGAGCTCCTGATCACACTGTCCCCTCTCGTAGGCGACGCAGGCCAGATGGGGGTCTCTCTTCTCGCAGTACTTCCCGACAACCACGCTGTCGTAGTGCTGGTTCTCCCTGTAACAAGACGGCCGACGATTACCACCACAAATCTCTCCAATAAGCGAGCTACTGTTTTACATCACAGCAGGCGAGTTAATATACAGAGTTTAACGTCACTGCGGGTATCATTCACCCATTTGCAACATGTCACAGCGGGAATCTTTCGCAAGTACACAACGTCTTTAATAAGAAATTAACGACTGGCATCATGTCAGTTTGTTATTTCAGGTTTTGAATTGTGGTTTAGAGTCGCTTTCAAGATTCTATCACTGATATCACAGGTTGTCAGTTTAGGGCAGAAGGAACCCTGCAACATTCGTAACGCTTAATCTTGCAGTAAACTTGCGAGCACCGTCCAATTTCTATGAGTGCTACGAAGTGCATGACAATACGTACCTCAGGAACCTCTCTGGGTTGTTATTGCTGTCAATGTAGATCTTGGCCAGCGCGTTGTGTGTGGCCGATTCATTGACGCCCTCGTGAATTCTCATCTCCAGCCATGGCAGCAGCAGCTTTAACCTGAAAACAAACAGATTTATTTTAATTTTAATTGAATTAGTTTAAAATTCATCCATTTAATAAAAAATTGAAATGAAAAAATATTGTTATTTAAAAAAACCCAAACATTTTGATTGGGGTTTAGATACGCGTTCAATATTCTTTCGTTAATCCGGTATCTTACCTATTTCTCTTCTCTACCTCGCCTACCAGTTCGTCGGTGGAGAACTCTCCCTTGACGACCATGATGAGCTGCTTGATGACGTCCTCACCACAGTCCACATCTAGCAGACCACCCACAACCACCGGCAGACGAGCAGTGTTCACCTGAGCCACACAAACACACAGTGATGTGGAGTTTAATGTCACTGCGGGAATCTTTCACCCATTTGCGACGAACAAACACACAGCATGTTTTTTTTGTATTGGGGTTCAAAGTCGCTTTCTAGAATCTTTCACTAATATCACGACTTGTCAGTTTAAGGCAGGAGGAAACCCGCAACATCCGTAG
>JAUTBV010112858.1:0-14049 GCA_032361325.1 Lepetodrilus fucensis
GGCCCCCGGGACAGGATTTGAACCTGGAACCTTTGGCTCCGAAGTCCAACGTTCTACCACTGCGCTACATCCCGCCCAGCAAGTCTAAGAAAGGCTACACCATGACAAACAAGTCATAGCTGTCTTCAACCACAGAAAGTTGAAATCTTCAGAATCTACATCACTGTATGAACACTTCAGCTGACCTAATTAAAGTCAATTTAAAAAAGATTATAACATCATACACACATATTCAACCACAGAGGGTTCAAACTTTCAAATTTGGTCTCTTTCTTGTGTCAAACTCAAAGGCTATAAAATGGCATCACTATGAATGTATCAACTGGGCTAATTAAAGTCAATTTAAATCAAGACCAAGTTAAAGAGACCATAATGTAATAAATATATCTTCAACCACAGAGGCGGACATAAAACCTTAAAACTTTTCTTGAACCTTTTTTTAAAAAACCCATTCATTTTCTTGAATCGATCCTAAAGGTTAAAAAAAAACATGTCATTGGATACCCGCATACCTCTGAGAAAGAAAATCGTGGGAATTTCTGTTTATTCAGCATGTGACATTATAGATCTGACATGAATACCACCCACTATAATACCACCCACTATAATACCATGGCCAGAGAAGAGCTATAGTTTGCTCCACAATAGTTTTCTATAGTCAAGCCCTGCAGCTCTGGACGAAAACAAACTCACATTTTCATATTTGTGTAGCCACACACATCAGAGAACATGTTTATATAACATCAATTATCGAGGTGGGATTTCTTGAGGAGCATCTGCTGCAAATGTTAGGTTATTATAATGAAGCAGACATGTGCTTGGATTATGGTGTGCATATAATTGCACTGTTGTCATGATGTTCATTTATTAAAGTGCAGAATATATAACCCTCTCCATGCTGGAGGCAACCTATAGAGCTGTACCTGTGTAATCCAGCAGGAAGAGGGTTAATAGAAATACCATGCAATGTTCTAAGGTAACCTTGCCAAGTGATGATATACTTCTTATAGATGTATTATTTAAAACAATTAATTACAATAAAAGTATGTTAATATTTGAGTTTACTAGACTACTACTAAAATGATATGGTGAATAAATAAGGAGTATGTTGCAGGATTTATACATTCAATAATTGATATCGTGAAATTTGCATGATGAACATTGTTACATTGTGAAGTCCAAATACTTCAATTCTTTGTCAAGTAACATGGTCGGCTTCAGTAATTTTTATGGCAATTTTCTTTGCAATGGTTTTGGCAATATTATGGGCAATTTTCATGGCAATGTTTAGGGAAATATTCAGGGTAAATTTCAAGGCACTATACAATTACATGGTGCAATTTTATTGGCAATGGTTATGGCAATGTTCAAGTTGAGGGCAATGATATTGGTGCAATTTTCATGGCAATGTTCAGCATCATGTTCAGGGCAATTTTTAGGGCAATGTGTATGGAAAACATGTTCAGTGCAATACTCTGAAATGGTACTGTAAAAGTTTTCATGGAATTGCATATAGCACATATGCGAAGGTTTTCATACTCACACTGTGAAATGGTATATGAAGCACTTCCATCCCGTGGGGCGTTCCAGGAAGTTGTACACCTTGGCCTGCAGTGACGCGGTCACATTGCTCTTGAGGCGCGCCCGGCACCGCTCGTCCAGTATCCTATCCATGTGCTTGATGACCGGGCGGTACTCCACCCAGCCCGCCTGTGGCTCGCACGTGTTTGTCTGACCGCCGGACTCGGGACCGTACGTAACCTCATCGGGTGCCGGAACCACCGAGGTCCGAGCCGTCTCTCTGTGCCTACTGCCCATCTCGTTCAGTTCCATATCATCAACTCAACACCTAGATGTCAACACGCGTGCGTTAATTGCCCCCGACGAGCTGCTATCCTCGTCCCGAGGGGCGGACCGGTGGGCATCTCCGTCCCGGAGGAATCAGGGAGCGAACACGGCATCCGTGTGTGTCAGCGCCGATGGCATGCCAAACCAATGGGGATGGCACATGCATTGGCAGCTAGGGGTGCAGGGTGTGGGGAGAATTGTGGGTGTGGGGGTGTGGGGGGAGAGATGAGGGTCAGGGAAGAAAACTTAGAACTTTGGATAATCAGGAACACACAAACTTTCTTCTTCTCTGCGTCTCCAGCTTTTATCAATATCACAAACGGCCAACGGCTTTCGGTCCCATCTCGTTAAAAGCTTTCTCAATTCTCGTCCGTCGTGAGTCGCTCCAGAGAAGTTCTCAGAGGGTGTTCAGGTTCCTTCTTCGAGGTCCATTCTTGAAGTGCCCGATGTCCGAGTATGTCCGAGAGCTGCTTAAGACTACATCATGTCCACCGTTACCTGTGTGTGTCCCAGAGACTGGAGGTAGACAAGGCTCGACTGAGATTCTCCGAGTGTATTGATCCGAGCTTTGTGTAACCAGATGCTGCCAGGATCTCTGAGATTCCACGTGTTATAGACAGTACAGTGTAGTCAACGAACACCAGATCTCAGATGTCTTGTGTCTACATGCGTCTACTGCCAGAAGTCTGCAATACAAACACAACTTTAAAGTTATTTTATAAAGTAAGTGAGAGAGAAAGAGATGGAACCTACCAGAGGTTTGAATAAATATTGTTTAAAAAAACTTAAAAAACCCAAAGAGAGTGATTATGGAATTTAACATTGCTGCTGGAATCTTTCACCCATTTGCGACGATATTTTAAAAAGAAATATGCAAGCAATTGGTTATTTATTAGGAAAGGCATAAACATACAATAAAAGAGAATAGCTAAGTTGATTAAAAAATTATATACAGGACTAAATATCAGATAACATTTTAATAAAATAATAAAAAATAAAAAATATATCAATCATTGTATAATTTGGAACACTCTTCTTCAAGGCAGTAAACCTTTTCCCAGTGTGTTGGCTTTCAAGAAAAGCCTAATAAAATGATTAAAAACAATTGTATAACTGATGGACTACTAGTATCTCGTATGTACAATGCCAGTGAGCAGCAATAAACTGAAGATTAGGTGCTATGTAAATACATGATAATTATTATTAATATTAGTAGTAGTAGTAGTAGTAGTAGTAGTAGAAGTAGTAGTAGTAATAGTAGTAGTAATTATGGTTAACAAGCTCAATAAACTTGATGTCATCATTAAGCCTCTCCATGCTGGAAGCAACTGGAGGTGACCACATAAGCTGTGTCTGTGTATAATGCAGCAGGAAGAGGGTTAATATAACAATAATCAGTCTTTAATTCAAATTTAACGTCAGTAAATGTTTACTTTTTCCAGCATCGAGATTATTGGAATCTGAAATCAAATAGACTTACGCCCCTAAAAAAATATCACCCAACACCACGCACCCGAATTGCAATTATCAGATAAGCTCAACCTAGTTAACGACTTGCTTAGCCAATAAATTATAGGTAATAACCACAACATGCCGTGATATCACCTGTCCACATGACATGCGGAATATACACTACACCACAATGGAGCAACTCAGTAGATCAATGGAACCAGATAACATGTGGTACAGCATCGGCAAGCATACAACGTCATAATCCAAATAATGTTTTATATACAGCGTGTTGAAGCATCCACAAGAACAGGAAGATACAACACTAATCTTTCCTCATTTTACTGATAGGGGTTGGCACAATTCTGTTATTCACAGGCATGGGTTGTCACAATTCTGCTATTCACAGACAGGGGTTGGCACAATTCTGCTATTCACAGACAGTGGTTGGCACAATTTTGCTATTCACTGATGGGTTGGCACAATTCTGCTATTCACAGACAGTGGTTGGCATAATTTTGCTATTCACTGACAGGGGTTGGTACAATTCTGCTTTCTTTGATATCCTAGTACAAATATGGTTGGCACAATGATACTAATATGCTTCATTGGTTGGTTGGTTGGTTGGTTGGTTGATTAACCCTCACCCACTGTGCTACTTGAGGTCTTCATGTTAAAACTGTGGTATGTATACATTATTAATCGATTCACAAAGACAGAATCGTTTATCACAATATAAGAGGTACAATGGCGATGCATCGAAGCATCAGTGAATCATGACAACCCTAATGAATGTATATATACAATGTATGGTTGACACTAATATATATAATATCACTGGTTACATATAGGGTTGGCACTATCATACTGCTTCCCTGTATAGTGGTTGGCACTAAGAGATCTTTGGTTACATATAGGATTGGCGCTACCATACATTTTTGTTCAGTACATATTGTATACATATAGTGGTTGGCACTAACAGATCTTTGGTTAAATATAGGATTGGCGCTACCATACATTTTTGTTCAGTACATACTGTGTGCATATAGTGGTTGGCACTAACAGATCTTTAATATCATTGGTTACATACATTGGTCATCATACAATGAGGTGTCTGGTCGTCTAATAATGACATTTGTCCACACATTTACTCCAAGAAGCAGATAAACTAGATTATTTCTGCAATTGGTGTTGACTCTTATTGAAAGTTTCTGACAGACAGATAAAATTGAACAGACATATTAGCAAAGTAAATTAATACACTCTTCTGGGATTCATCCTTGGCGCTTGCTTTTAGTGCAAATTTCTGTCGCGACAAATGGATTATTTGAAACCACGATTTATCACTACAGTAATGGCATTTCTGATATATTATTAGATAGCTACAGTTGTATGACTTTTTGCATGAATTGTCCAGGATTGAATGAATTATTGTTTTATTCACCTACTCCTGAATAATTCCTGAAAGAAGTCATATGACTAGCTACCGGTATCTAATACTATTGTCCAGGAATTAGTATGTATACTGGTGAATAGTGTTTTTATTGGTAGCAGTGAGTGAGTGAATATGGAGTTTAACATCGCTGCGGGAATCTTGGTATATTGCTAACAGATATGGTCATGAAATGTTATATAATTTATCATTTATAACATAGTTTTCTAGTTTTATGATAACTACAGTAAAATGGTATCAATCTTATGTAAGAATCAATAAACACTTGTTTTCTACATGGAAATGAATATTATAGAGATATTTGAAAACTAATTGTAAAATACCGGTATATACCTGTGCTATGTTTTGTGACAATGTCAAGCAAATATGAAGTTTTTGTCTGGACACAAAATAGTCTGAAGCCTTTTCAATGGGCCCAGTTAATTCTGTAGTTAAGGGCCAGAATATATTTTTCCAGGAAGCTATCTACCAAATTCCTGAACTCTGGTTGTGGAATCTGGTGCCATTTTGCTTCCAATGCATCTGTATGTTCTTGAAGAGTACCTGGAGCCTGGAGATGTTTGGCAATTCTTTGTTTAAAAATAATATAAAGCTGAATTTACATTCACAAAAAGACAATTGACCATTAATTAATTTTGCTGAGTATAGTAGATAATCTCTAATCTCTAATATATTACTGACTCTGATGCAAGATTAACTAATTTCTTTGTTTCTTTGTACAAAATCCAACTTGGACATTAATTCCACTAAGCATTGTGCAACTTTATATAACCAGGGATTGATTTCATGAAGCTCAAAGCCACATACAGTGATTTTTGTCATAGGATAATGGTAATCTGAGGGTTTAGTTCTAGTGGGTATCATTCAACAAAGTCGTCGAATATCAAAGAGATAATTACATCCTGTGTGGCATTGGTAACAGATATTCAGCTGTCGATCAATATCTATACGACATGCTTATACGCTTCACGATTAAAATGTCAGAAATATCATATATGTTATGACATAAAAACTAAGGACCGAGTCATCAAATTGCACAGTGCTCAATATTAACATCATGTTACATCACAGAAGAATTAAATTGGGAGTCAATAACTAGATTTCTAATTTAGTAATAATCTTATGTATTTGTAATTGTAAGACACATAATTGTAATACACATACACAAAATAAATCAACATAAATAAATTTGTATATATGATCAAAGTTTCGTCAGCAAATTACCGACATCATCAGGATTTATTATTTTTATATACAAGTATATAATTGTATTTTGGTATATGTGAATGTGATAAATAGTATAAAGTTGATCGGTAAAAAAAATATATAACGGGTATGTCAGCTATTATGGTAATATATACACAATATTGTACCACATTTCTTAACCATCTCCATGCTGGAGGCAACTAGAAATGCCCTAAAGAGCTGTCTCTGTGCCTAATCAAGCAGGGAGAGGGTTAATGGCAAAGCAATTAAGACGATGACACATTTTCAAACCAACAGCGCCATTGATAATACAGCATGTAGGATTGTTTTCTCTTCATTTAGGAGAAACATAGACCATTGTGGAGGGCTCTCGTTCAGCCAGAATACCAGGCCCCCATTTCACAGAACAGTCGTAACTCTACGAGAGTCGTAACTCATGTACGTTAGCATGGAGTTGCTAAGGAGTTACGACTCTGGTAGCGCTATGACTGTTCTGTGAAATGGGGGCCAGGAACTGAGTTCTAATAGAGTTCTAGTTCCTCGTTTCCTCCAATACCTTGGTGCTACTGTACTAAACAACATAACTGAAGTTATTATAGCCATAGCTTCGACAATGACGATACTATGACTAATGTTGAAGTTAACATTACAATGGAGTTATGCCATTTTGTACAGAAGTGCCTTAGTTGGCATTTTGCTCCATGTTTTATTTATTTCCTTCATGTTCTTGGGAGTAAATTCTAGAATTAACTCTTGAAGCCAATCAGCTTCTATAGTTGGAACTTCATTTTCAAATGTCAGATGGCAGAATACATGTCCAAATTATGTTATTTACCATGCCAGTCAAAGCGTGCAAGCTTGCAATGAGAAAGTTGGCAACCAGAACTAAATTGAATTTGTATTTGATTTTTGTTGTAGTTGTGATTTAGTGATTTTGCTGACAAGTTCCATACTAAATACTAAATATGGAAAAACTTGACATGGTCTGTTATTAACAATAAATGAAAAAATTGTAAATGAAAAGTAATATTCATTCAGGTAGTCAAAGTTAACTTGAATTTGGAGTACATCGACCTAGTATTAGTTAAGATTTGATAAACATCAAAGATGATGGTGATGATGATTTCAGTCACTGAAAACTAACACCAATCAGAACTACCTACAATTAATGTAATAAAGCACCCCATCTCAGATCTAATTTTAATATGAAGTACTTCTAAGCTTTCAAGAGAATGTAATGAATTTATGAAAACAGCACCAAATGTAATTATCACCATGAATGTAGCAATTATTCTTCATGGATTTAATCAGCTGGGATGTGATGGGGTTGTACACTTTCTCCATCTTTATTATTGAATACTGTTATAGAAAGCGATATATCAGAGATTAGAAAAGAAAATAGGCCTGATTACTAAATATGAAGAATTTAATTGCTACAATTGATTGTGCATCAGTCCTTAGTAAATGACCCTATTTTTTTGGTAGTCAAAATAATAAATTTTAGGTGAAGGAATATCCACCTGATACAATTTAGTGTAAAATCTAACCAGCAATTTCTGCTAATTAAAATCACTTATAATTCTAGCATTCAAATATTGGCAACTATTGCAAAAATCTATTAAAGAAAAAAAATATCAAATAATTTGTATTCAATCGGAGTGAAACTTTAAATCTGATCTTAAATTGTGAAAAAGTCTTGTGCAAAATTGACCTCTATTGACCCAGTGGGAACCTGGGCTCTCCTGAATGAAACAGTATAATTCCATGGTAACATTGATGCCAACCGTAACTATAGTATAGGCTATACCATTGCTTTGGTTGGAGTTGTTGAGGTTACACTACAGTTATCCTGCTTCATACAGGAGAGCCCTAGGGTGCATTCAATCAGTACATGGCTGAGTAAGCTGCTGCTAAACTGGTTCCCTGTCCCATGTATGAATCATACTACTCTTGAGACAGTGGCTAGTTTGGTAAGTTGCTTGCAAGCCCTTGTGTCATTGAAGGCACCCCTAGGCATGATGTTAGTATACAGCATTGTGAGAGTCTACTGTCTCTGTGACAATGGCATGCTAATGACATGGTTGCACAACAGCCATGCAAATCAAAGCAGTCCGGCATTAGTCCTGATTAGATTTTAGCAATGATAATGGAAGAATCGTTAATATCAACTGTTGTTGCTCTTTGCTGTTATTGTCCATCATGACATGTGATTACAGATCATGGAAAAGATAATATCTACTGTTCACTGTATGGTAGATGATATGGACCCAGGGGAGACATCACCTCTGTTTCAGATGCAAGAGGCACCCATATAATCGTGACACTGCTAGTCTTGTGGATATAGTGATTGATTCAGAGACAAAGGTCTTGAGTTCCAAACTGCCCCAGGAATCCAGCATTGATGTCCATGAAAGTTATTTGTTTATAAGTACATGGTTTGTTTATAAGTACATGTATTTACTTGAATTTCAAGTCTTGAATGAGACTGAATGACCCAATGAAAATATACATCAAATTAGAGGCAGCATTTTACGCAATCTTTGACATATTAACAGCTTGAGAGTTAAAGTTAAACATTGAATTATCTGCATTATCATGGTATAGCGGGAGAAATATGGCAACAGATCTAAATATTTTATAAAAGTTCCAATGTCTTTTTTCAATGGGAATATATTTCCATGAATGTTTCATATAAATCTTTCATAAATAGATGCACAATATGGTGTTGGTTGACCTTCAGAGACATACATATTCATAATAACTTCATAGTTTTCTTATACAAATTCATATTGATCGATGAATGTTCTTAATGTGAAATCCATAATTTAGCATGTTAATCAAAATTCTATTATATACAGTATATATAGTAATACAATATCTGAAACCTAGATCAATATATTTCTTTCCATGAATAATTTTTCTAAAGTTAATGCATCTCTACATGACTATACAAATATACTGAAATAATACTAAATTTAACTTAATTTTTCATTCTGATTAATCTTTTAAATTGTATTTGGATTTTAGAGCCACCTTGAAGATTACATGTTATGTAATCAAACTCAGACATTTTGGTTCTTTAGTCCGACTATCTACCACTGTGCCACAACTTTGTCTTTAATTGTGGTAAAGAGGTTGTGATAATTCTAGCTTTCATCAGCAATATTGAAATGTCATATGTCCAAGTTACTAAGAAAGGTCATCAGAGTCTTTGATTGGTAAAAGTAATAATATGATGGTTGTCTATTACACTTTTGGTTTCAAAACATTCTTAAAGATGATTAACTTTGAACAAAAACTGGAATCAATCATTGAAATTGAGCAATGTGAAACTCCAAATGTCATCACCCTAAAAAACAACATATATTTTTACAAACATTGACATGTTGATCTCAATACAAATACATGCTATTTATGCATGTCTATCATGATTGAGAGAATGGAAACGTGATATGAAGCATGACTTTACTGCTCAGTGCTAGCAATCTCGCATGGATGGTTAAGGAAGTACCGGTATGTGAATTAAAGTTATCACGTTGACACAATATCTTTTCAGAGCATGAACAACATAATTAGTGGCAGTTCCAGATTAACTTGCAGGAGATCATGTTGCAAGTACATTTATTTAACTATTCTAATTATATTTGTTAATTGTGTTCACAAAGGCTGTAAGTAAAAAACCCATTCAATTATGCAATTTAGAAATTTAAACAAACCTGAATTATATTCTAAAAACAGGATGTGAATCAGCAGGAATACTGGCAAAGGAAACTTTTGACGAATGAAGAAATGAAAGAAGTAGATTGCATGACTCAGGTTCAAATAGTTGGTTTGAAAACAGTTCTAAGGTCAAACTGTGAATAGAAAGACGGTTCTAGTATTGTGGCTAGAAATAGCAATATGTATGATGAAATAGTCATATCACAATTGTCAAGTTCAATAAATGAAATACAAGTACATAGTACCATAATACAACTAATAATTTGAACAGGAAAAAAATTTAAATACTTTTGTAAATATTAGAAAATTAATTAAACAATATGTATTGTATTTATAGGAGTAATGCAGGTTTTGTAAGAATCAAAGACATTGTATTTGAATATACCTTGCACTAGAATATTGAATTTTATATAATTATTGGAACTGTACCATATCAGGGTTAGAAGTTCCCACTCGCCCGGCCCTATCCATTTCTCATAATGTTAAAGGTATCCCATGGGTGAGTAGAAATTTCATGTTTTGTTATTTACTGTAAATCATGAAATGAATGCGTCACTAATTTAATGCGACCTCTAGATTTTAGACGTAAATGCATTTTACGCATTAATATTCTGCTCACATTAATTTAATGATTTACAGTATATCATTATTCAGGCGAGTACGTTTTAAAGTTAAGTTCCAACCCTGCCATATCAGACATACAACATATGGTTCCCCAGCCAGAATGTACTCAATCGTATCCAAAATATCTACGTTCAATTTTCACAAATTTCAGAATTAACCTTTATTTCCAATTTCTCTTTCTGTGATTAATCCTACTGGCATCTATTATTGACATGATTTTGTTAATTGGTAATTATACTATTGAGACTTTGATCTAAATTTCAGTACAGAATATATTCCTGTTCCTAATTAACATTGCTGTCAAGTAAGTATTGAATTTTTGGTCAGTGCTTATTTCGAATTTAGCATTGTTGAATATCACAGCCCAATCCAAGTGATATTCTACTGTTCACACATTGATGCGTGTCACAGCAAGAGATAATGACACTGTGTCACAACAAGAGATAATGACACTGTGTCACAACAAGAGATAATTACACCATATCACAAGCGGTAATGGCATGAATAAGCAAGAAATGTTCATCCCCAAAATAGAAATCCATTATACTAATTATGTTTTGGTAATTTACACAAAGATATATACTGCTTGAAATAACTTCAAATAAAAATATGATTTAAATACTATAAAATCAATGAAGTTGGTTCACTGAAAGATAATTATTTTGGGGAAATAATGATTTTGACAAGATAATCATGTTTGTGAAAAATAAAGAAATTATAAAAAATGTGGTTTTTTTTAGGTAAATAAATAAATATCACTCAGTGATAAATGTATGTGTGCTTGAACCATTAGTTAGTGGTTTACAATTACTAGGAACACTATGGTATGGTATTTTATTAGGTGTAATCTATGACAAGATATCTACAATACAGGTGATCTGAATGAGACAAACTGTAACCGATGAACCTTTTAACATTGATCTGAATCTCGCGATGTGCCCTGTTCAGTGACCTTAAGAATACAATAAGGTCATGCCTTTCTTCATGCCAGCAAGAGATCATTGACAAAAGATAAACATTGTCATCGATGTATCAAACCATTTTTCATAGCGGTATCAGACCATTGCCATAGAGGTATCAGACCATTGTCATAGAGGTATCAAACCATTGTCATAGAGGTATCAGACCATTGTCATAGAGGTATCAAACCATTGTCATAGAGGTATCAGACCATTTTCATAGAGGTATCAGACCATTGTCATAGATGTATCAGACCATTTTCATAGAGGTATCAGATCATTGTCATAGATGTATCAGACCATTGTCATAGAGGTATCAGACCATTTTCATAGAGGTATCAGATCATTGTCATAGATGTATCAGACCATTGTCAGAGGTATCAGACCATTTTCATAGAGGTATCAGATCATTGTCATAGAGGTATCAGACCATTTTTCATAGAGGTACCAGACAATAGAGGTATCAGATCATTGTCATAGAGGTATCAGACCATTTTCATAGATGTATCAGATCATTGTCATAGAGGTATCAGACCATTTTCATAGAGGTATTACATCATTGCCAGAGATATCAGACCATTGTCATAGAGGTATCATATCATTGTCATAGAGGCATTAGACCATTGTCATACAGGTATCAGACCATTGTCATAGAGGCATTAGACCATTGTCATAGAGGTATAAGAACATTGTCATACAGGCATCAGACAATTGTCATAGAGGTATCAGACCATTTTTCATAGAGGTATCAGACAATTGTCATAGAGTTATCAGAACATTGTCATACAGGTATCAGGCAATTGTCATATAGGTATCAGACCATTTTTCAGAGGTATCAGACAATTGTCAGACCATTGTCATAGAGGTATCAGACCATTGTCATAGAGGTATCAGACCATTTTTCATAGAGGTATCAGACCATTGTCATAAATATATCAAACCATTGTCATTGGGCATCAGACTATTGTCAGAGGTATCAAACCATTGTTATAGAGGTATCAGACCATTGTCACAGAGGTATCTGACTTGACGGATACCTACAAAGTAATTTCATCATTTTCATGACATGGGAAATACCTCTTCCAGATTTGCCCCTATGATAGGACATGACCCTTGAAGATATGTTTCCGATAAACAAGTATATGCACACATACATACCTTCTCAATGTGCTGAGTCATTACTCTGTATGGTAACAAATGTGTTCTGTTGGATTAGCATAAATCAATTGACATAATTTCGAGGGAAATAATTCAGATCTAAATTTGTCTATTTTCAATTTCCTCCATGTTTTTGCAGAACACTAAGGTGGTAAAAATAGGAAAAACAAAATTACAGACACGGTAATAAAATGTAACTAAAATTTTATTAACGAGAGCAAGAATGCCTGTGACGTCATATTACTGACGTCACACATATGTATTGCATGCCTCCCATGACTCCTAATAAATCAATTTGTTAATAAATTAAATCATATTCTTTTATGAAACACGCTGAAGGATAAATGGCGATTCAGAAAAGACAAAGATCTTCATTTTATGAAGAAATACAAAATTTGTATTTTATTTCTATTAGGATAAATTTAAATGCGATGTGATCAATTGACTTTTAAAGGTTGCACAAACTTTTGTTTGCAAAGATTGATGCATTTCGTGGTGTCATGTTACAAATTTGTTCATGTTATCGCCCTTAGATGAAAATATGCCACTAAGTATGTAATTTGGCCATGGTTCTGACTTTGTTGCATGACCAGACCTGATTCATCAGCTGAACAACCTTGCCTTAATAATCGCTATTCTGGGTACCTAATACTTTTTTATCAATCTTCTTTGAGATATTGAAGACATTGCGACTAAATGTCAAAGCATCTGGATTACATACGGTACCTCAGCCAAGAATTGAAAATTGCTACCAGTATCGCGATAATTACATAGTCTGAAGATAAAATATCACACACAGGTAATCAGACAGAGCTAGCAAATGATTATTCTAAATGAATTTTTTCATAAAATAATAAAATAGAAATATTAACTCTGGACATTGTAATCATGATTTTCCGTCAGTATTAATGTAATCTGTTCCTTGTGATCTAGCTCAGAGATTAAAATAAGAACCTCTATAAGACAAGCATAATCTGAATGGACAAAAGCATCAATCTGGCCCCCTAAAGTTAGGAGCTCCTAAAGTTATGAACCAGTTTATGACCTCCTAAGTTAGATGCCAGTTTAAGAAGGGATATGACTTGTGACATGGTTGTGAAACACTCTAGGAGGCGATAACTCGGGTTAGGAGTTCCTAACTAGTTAGGGCACCATCGTGAAAAGGTGGCTTGGTGTAATTAAATAGCGGAGGTAATTATTCGGAGAAAGATCTTGTTTTGGTAAAATAGAAAGTAATAGAACTAGGAAAGTAACGTTCAGAATACATTGATACCAATGCATCCTTTCATGAAGATCTCGTATATATCTTGTCATTAATATATCTGTGTGTCCACAACAAGGCTCCTGGGACACCTCTGGGACACCTCTGTGAACTCTCTCAACATTACAATCCTGCCAGAACTTTAAGATCAAGCTCATATCTGTAGTCCAAAACAACCATAAATATCTGTGATATTATGCATTTAAGCATTTTTAAGCATAATTTAAAAACCTATTTGGTAATGTCAGTTTTGAAATGTACCACCAGTGTGGAGTCCTGCGCATTACAAGCAGTCTTATTATTATTATTAGTAGTAGTAGTAGTAGTAGTAGTAGTAGTAGTAGTAGTAGTAGTAGTAGTAGTAGTAGTAG
>JAUTBV010112869.1:0-14049 GCA_032361325.1 Lepetodrilus fucensis
ATCTTACTAAATATAGTACTTATATTTTTTTCATTTGATTTTATTGTCTTGTTTAAATCGCTAAGTTTACTATTGAAAAATCCTTTTTTATCATTTATCGTTTTATTTATATCGCTAATTTTACTATCTACACTGTTTTTATTTTCAGTTATTGTAACTCTTATAGAATTATTTATATCTCCTATTTTACTATCTAAAACTCTACCCTGATTTGCTGATAGTGCTTGTTGGCTCTCATTAGTAGTTAGATCATCTACAACAGTCGTTCCCTCTGGTAATGCTTTTGCAATCCATTTTGAAGAGTTTGTATCATAAGTTAGTACTTGTCCATTAGATAGATCTGATATATTTATATCACTTAGTGATGTTAAGTTTCTATCTAGTGTTATAGTTTTGTTTTCATCACTATTTGTCAATGATACAGTTAGATGAGTTCCGTTAAAATCTAGTATATCTACACTTTGGTTATCGCTCATGCTAGAGTTTATATCTGTTAGTGTTTGTGAGAGTGTAGTCTTTGCTTCTTCTAACTCTGTTTTAGTTGCTTTTAGATTTAGTGCTGTTTGTGTTGAGTTGTTTAACTCTAGTATTTTGTTATCTAGTGAGTTAGTGTTTGAAGTTGCTGTATCTTTTAGTGTTGTAACACGATTGTTTATGGTGCTTAATGAGCTATTTAAAGTTAAAACCTCTGTACTTAAACCTGATAGTTTAGTGTTTATAGAACTGTTTAAATCACCAAGCTTAGAGTTTGTAGTACTAGTGTTTGTTACAATTTTGTTAGTTAGTTCGCTTATTTTACTATCTATAGCATTACTCTTTGCACTGATTGTTGAGTTCATATCAGAAATCTTACTATCTACATGTTCTTTAGATGAACTTAGCGTACTTACTGTAGTTTTTAAACTGTTTATTTTACTATCTAAAACTCTACCTTGATTTGCAGAAAGGGCTTGCTTCGTTTGTGTTGAGTTTAAACTGTTGATTATCGTTGTTCCATTTGGAAGTGTAAAAGGTAGCCATTTGCTACTATTGCTATCGTATGCTAGTACTTGAGCATTTGATAGATGTGTCAAGTTTATATCGTCTATGCTAGATAGTTTTCTTGTAAGCTTTACTGCTTTAACTGTGTCATTGTTATCTAGTGAAATAGTTAGATGTGTTCCATTAAAATCCAATATATCTACACTTTGGTTATCGCTCATAGTAGAGTTTATATCTTCTATCTGTTGGCTTAACACTTGGCTGATAGCACTGAGAGTTGACTTGTCTACTTTCGTATTTAGTATTGTAGTTGTTGCATGGCTAATCGGTTTATTTATGTCACTTGTATTGTCTACATGTGCTAATCCTACTTGAGATTTGGTTACATTGTGTGGATTGTTTTTGTTTATTGTATGTGATGCTATAGATGCTCCGATAGTATTTATCTTAACATTTGATTCATTTTTATTTTTATTTATTGTGTTATTTAGGGCATCAACCAATGTTTTTAAAACTTTTCCTTGATTTGCAGAAAGTGGTTTATTTTTATCTACTGATAGGAGATTGTCTTTGATGTCATTTTGTTTTAAAAAAGCTGTAACAGAAGATAGGTCGATGAGTTTATCTGCTTCTTTATCGTCTTTTAAAGATAGCCTTATCTTGTTTCCATCTAAGATAAACTTGTCTATTTTTTGGCTATTTGTGTTTTCTGTTTTGTTTTGATGTTCCCATGATAGTTCTCCTCTTTGGTTTACTATAAGTATCTGTCCATCTTGTGGTATGGTGCTTGGTAGTGTTAAGGTAACATTGTTGTTTAAATTTTCTGGAGATTTGAGTTTTGTTGAAAATACATTTAAAGAGTCATTTAAAATGATTCCTTTTCCATCAAGAAGTTCAAAGTCTTTGTTTGTTGTGGCTGATTGTACTGTGCCCAAGCATGCTAGAAATAATAGTAATACTTTTTTATACATGGTTTAAAGTTCCCTAATAATCTTTAATGAATATTAAGGAGATAGCAAAAAGTGTTCCAATTGGTTTTAAACAATTAAAAACTAAAGTTATATTTTAGTCCAATACCAATACTATCTATCTTGATAGCATACCTTCCTTCTTGTTGTGTAGTAGATTTGTCTATATATCTTAGATAATCAAAACAGAGATATTGGTTCTTTTTATACTCAAACTCCCACCCTGCACCGTAAGAGAAGTCATACTGTATAGTCTCTTTGTTTAGAAAGTTTTTATCGTTTTTGACAAGTTTGTTTTTAGAGTATCCTATGAGTCCGTATATATTTGTCATGTTAGTTAAGTTATAGTTTGGTTTTAAAAACAGTCCATAAGAGTATACATGGTCAATCTTGGTGTTATCTAGTAGTTGAAAAGTTCCTATAGCTTCTATATCAAGATAACAGTTTATCATGTATCCATACTTAATAGATACATTAGCGATGCTATCATGAGATATAGTATTTGTACTAGCTTCAGTTATAACTTCTGAGATACCTAGATAGTGCCTTTTACTATCTGCTGTGATTTGGGTCGCACTGATAAGTAACAATATAAAAATTTTAAAGCTATTTTTTATCATTTTACTATAGCCTTTCCCGATACTGCACAAACCAATTTATCTCCATTTTGATAGTGCCATATTCTGATGACTGTATCGCCACTTAACTGCTCAATCTCCTGTTTTTCATAGACAGGTATGGCACTTTTTGTGGAGTTTTTATCTTCGCTACATCTTGGTATCGGTTGTGTAACCTCATGGTCTATACCCCACTTTGTATCTTCTGATACACCACAAGAGTTAAAAGTAACTATAAAGAAGGTTAAACTCACAAATGTTATTAGTTTATTTTGTATCATTGTTCCCTCCAATGATTAGTTTTTTTGTTAAGTTTATATCTATGACTATGACACTATTTGAGCCTTCATGTTCTTCTTTTTCAAGTTTAGATGTTTTGGAGATATAGATTTTTGTGCTATCTTTAAAGTCACTCCAGTTTTGAAGTGTAGGATCTGTATAAGTACATCCCATGTTTTTGTCTGATTGAAATCCTGTTACAGATGTACCATCTTGATATAAAATGATATTTATATCTTTACTACAATCCTTGGTTGTATCTTCTGTATCTTTATAAACGATAAGAGTATTCCCTTTCATATCTATATCTATGCTTGGAGTCTCTTTTATATCTTTACTTATTTTAGTGTCAAACATAATCTCTGAGTTAGTGTTATCACCTTTTACTATATATTTTAGACCATCTTGATTGCAATTATATTTATCAAGCCAGTTTATATCGCTATTTATGTTTTGACATCCTGTTTTTATATCAAACCATAGTATATTGTTTCCATTGTCTATGGAGTTTGGAGGATTTATAGCTTTTGTTAAGCCTATGATTTTACTATCTTGAATCTCTAAGTTTTCTGCCTCTAAAGTTGTGGTAGAAAAATCTAAAGTTGCATGCATGCCAAAGATAGTTGAACTAATCTTAGCATCTCTTAGGAGTGCTCTATTTTTTATTTTTTGTGTTTTGTTGGATTCAAAGATTATAGACTTGTTTATAAAAAGATTAAAAAATGAATTATCTCCATGGATAATACTCTCGTAGTTACCTATAAAAGCAACAGTTGAAGAGGAACTTATAAAGTTCCCACTATTTACCCAATCACCATCAAGAAGTATAGTACAGTTTATATCTGCTTTAAAAGTTCCATTTTCAGAGATATTTAAATCTTCTAGTATCGTAATGTTTTCATCTTCACTCAGTTGATAAACCTCTCCACTATGGATAGTAAAATCTGCATACAAAAATATAGTAAATAGTATAGATAAAAATAGTATTTTCATGTATGTAGATATTCCTTTCATTATGGTGTTAATCATAGATAATATCGACTTGCTTAGCTTGGGTATTAGTTAAAGTTGTGTTTAAATTTGTAGTTGTTTTTTTATCAATTTTTTAATTATAATTATTTGATAATAGGGATATTTAGTTTGAGATATTTTATATATTTAGATGTTACAATTTTACACATTTTGGAAAATAAACTGATATTAGTCTAAAAGAGGAGTGAATAAATGATAATATATGGGAGGAATAAAGATGCTTAAAAGCACTTTACCCCTTTATAGAAAAATACTATTTTTCTATAGCGATAAATTTACCACAACCTTTCTCTTCTGTTCCACCAAAGCTTTTTATCTCTCTAGCAGTTCCTTCTTTTGCGATGAAGTTTCTTTTGCAGTTATCTTTTTCTTTACAGATGTCGTTTGTGCAACCTACATCTTCTGGTACTTGTGCCATGTATTTTCCTATATGATTTTTTAGATGTTGATAGTAGCAAATATTTTGTAAATATACAAGAGTTGACTCTATAAAAGAGCCAACTTTGTTTTGGAAGTTATAAGAACATATAAAGAGAAAGTTTTGCGATACTCTCGTCAAACTCTCTAGTTTTCATCCTGCCACCAGATAGGTGCATAAGATACTTGTCTTTCCAACTTTTTGAGTAAGTTAGTGTATATCCACTATTTGAGTTTTCATCTTCATCTTTGTCAAATGACATAATAGCTCTAACTTGTGTATCATCGCTTACTTGATAAACAAAAGTGTTATCAAATCCATAGTAAGGATTGAAGTATTGGTCACTATCTGCATATACTAGGTTTGCAGCATACATAAGTTGCCCATTCCAAAAATGTTTTTCGATAGGAATCATATATGACTCAGACTCGATGTTTCCAAGCTCTTTTTTAGAGTAGATAAAACCTATATCAAATCCAGCTATATCCCTAACTTGTACACCTGTAGTTATCTGGCAGTCATCATCTGTAGCTTGAAATGGTGCTGTTGGTACACCAGCGTTGACTAAAAATAAAACTTTGTTATTGTATAGGTAAGAGTATTCACCACCTTTAACTAGACCCATACCAGCTTTTGGTCCTGCCATCTTGTATGGTGTTTTTGGCATCTTCATCTTGTTATATTTTTTTAACTGTTGAGGAGTTGCATTTGGTCCTGGTTTTTTAGGTTGAGGTTTTTTCTTTGCCCATGATGGTTTTTTCTTATTTTTTGGAGCTTTTTTGACAAGTCCTGAACCCATCAAGCCGTTATCCATCAGTAGTCTATCTGCATTTGAAAACATAGTTAACGGAGCCATATAACCAACTTTTACAACATGTTGGCTTCCTAGTGGATTCCATTGAACAAATCCTCTTGAGTTTGTTCTACTAAAAAGATTATGATTTTTCTTTTTATTAAAAGTAGATCTTGTTATTGCATAAACTGATACAGTATCTGTCATCGCCCCACCAAAATATAAGTTTACTTTTTCAATCTCATCACGAGTTTTTGTATTAACATTGACACCTAAAAGCCCATGGATTGGTAAAAGTCTTTTACTGTTACTTTCTGCTTTTAAAAAGCCTTCTAAGATAGTCGTGTCATCTTTTGAAAAACGAAAACCATTTCTTAAAAACTTTAAACCAGTTTTATTTAGTGTTGGCATCATATTGTGACAGGTAACACACTTTTGTCCGTATTGTTGTGCGAAAACTGGGGTAGCTTGCACTTGGGTAAGTGAAGCAAAAAATATCACAAAAAGTGATAAAAACAAATTCTTTTTCATAAGAATCCTCCTTGAGTAAAATAATATAACCATACAATTATTATAAGAGTAAAGTATAGTTTGAGGGATTATATCTAAGAATTTAATATAAATTGTTTTATAATTATTATTATTATATATTATTAAGAATTGGTTAAAATTATATTACCTTTAAGGAAAGATTTGATAAAAGTTAAAGGCTAAGTTATAATAATATTAAGTCAATGTGAACTTAATGTGAACTGTTTTTGGATAAAGGTAAATTGTTATTTAAGATTATTTGTATCCAATTTTTATACTAAACTAAAGGAAAAAAAATGAAAAAAACTTTATTTAAATTATCTGTAGCTACTACTGTAGCACTACTCTTAACTGCTTGTTGTGATGGTGTTGATGATGATTCTACTGGCGGAGTTAGTTCGCTTGGTGGAACCAACAAGTCAAGTGGTAATAAATCTACACAAAACTTTTTAAGTGTTGTAGGAAAATTAAATGTTACAAAACCTACAGACAATCAAACTGAAATCACTGCTGAAGATATGGTGATGTCTGCTGATGGTACAAAAGTTTTTCTTGCAGATGGGTCTGCTGGTCTTAAAGTTATCGATGTTACAAATCCAAAAGCTCCAAAACTTGTTGCTGAATATGATGATGTTGAAGATGATACAGAGGAGAAAAAAGGTGGTTTTGGAAGAAGAATCGCTATCTCAAGTGATAGAAAAACAGTCTACATGGCTGATGGTTTAGCAGGTTTAAAAGTGATAGATGTTAGTAACCCAACTAATCCAACTTTAAAAGGTAAACTAGATACAGATGGTTTTTCTCACGGAATCACAGTATCTCCTGATGGTAAAGTAGTTTATGTGTCAGACAATGGCGAAGATGGTGGAACTCCAGGTTTTAGAATCATAAATGTAGAAGATGGTACAGATCCTTATATGATACATGAAAGAGCTGAACAGTGGGCTACACAAGTTGCTATCTCAAATGACGGAAGAACTGCTTATGTTACAGATAAAAAAGCAGGAATCTTGATAGTAGATGTAAGTGATGCAGAAAATGATATAACAACTCTTGGAACTTACAAAGTAACAGATGGTGGTATCTCTGCTGATATAGTTTTATCAAAAGATGGAAAAACTGCTTATGTTGCAAACAAAAAACCAGGCATCAAGATACTAGATATAAATGATTCTGCAAATCCAAAACTTATAAGCAAGTTTGATACAGACAAGATAGCAAAAAGTATAGCACTTTCAAGTGATGGAAAAACACTTTTTGTAGCAGATCGGCAAGCAGGTGTTCAAGCGATAGATGTGAGTAACTCTAAAGCTCCAAAACTTCTTGGAAAAGTAAAAACAAGCAGTGCGGAAGATGTGATGATAAGTAAAGATGGAAACTATCTTTATGTAGCTGATGGAAAATCAGGTATAAAAGTTATCAAGATAACAAAATAACGATATAAATCAGTTTCACCGATAGAAAATTACTATCGGTGAAATCCTCTATTTTTTATGTGAAGCTAGTTTTAAAAGAGTAGCAAATTGCTCATCAGATAAAAGTTGTTGAACATCATGAATACAGCTTAAGTGTGCTTTCGTCATGTTAGCTTTTGCTGTAGCTATTTTATCTACTAACTCACTTTGAGTTTTTGGATCTTTCTTTTCATCTACGATAGCTGTAGATAGTTGCATCTCTAAAGCTTTAACTTCTTTAGCAAGTTTTGCAGATACTGGAACGATAGTTTTTTTCATCTCACCTAGTTTTGCTAACTGCTCTTTTGATAGTTTTAAACTATCTCCATTTGGGTGAAAAAGTGCTGTTCCTACTAAAAATGGAAGATTGTTACTAACTAAAAAGTAATCTTTTGGAAAATCCTCTTTAGCTGTTCTGTAGTAAGGACTCATATCTCCAGCCATAGCTGAAAGTTTTTTCATACCTTCTGGATTTTTCTCCATGTTTGGTTTAGCTACAAGGCTACTGCTTAGTGCTATTAGAGTTACTACTGTTAAAATCTTTTTGTTCATATTTTTCCTTTAGTTTTAAGTTAAGAAAGGATTGTATTTATCGTATGTGAACTTAAAGTGAATAATTTTAACGATTATTTAACAGATAGAGATTAGAATAGACTTATATTTTTTATAAAAGGGGTAGATTATGTTAACAAGACTATTTGTTTCAACGATGATGGCTATACTGCTAAGTAGCACACTAAGTGCAAAAGGTATGGGAAAGATGATGATGTTCCAATCGGTACCGATGGATAAAGCAACACTTTTACAAGAGGGTAAAGATAAACTCTATTGTCCTACATGTGGTATGACGCTACCTATGTTTTACAAAACAAACCATGCAGCTTCAGTAGATGGACATGCCAAACAGTTTTGTTCTATTCACTGTTTAGTGATGGCAAAAGATATGAAAAACATGGATTTGAAAGATATAAAAGTTGTAGATACAACATCTTTAAAGTTCATAGATGCAAAAACAGCTCACTATGTCATAGGAAGCGATAAAAAAGGGACTATGAGCATGGTTAGTAAGTATGCTTTTTCAAATAAAGCAGATGCAGAAGCTTTTGCAAAAGAAAATGGTGGAACAGTAGGAAGTTTTGAAGATGCTCTAGTTGTGGCTAAAAAAGATTTTTCACCAGCTTTAATGGAAAAGATGAAAGCTAAAAAAGCGATGATGGCTAAAAAAGGTGGCATGTTCTTTTCTAAAAACTGCAAACAAACAACACTACCAAAGTTTAACTCAGTAGCAGAAGCAAAATCTTTTGTTGTAGAAAACAAACTATGTGGAGATATAAAAGGTAAACCCCTACAGATGGTAGGACTTTATCTTTTTACTAAGTAATACTCACTTTTGTGAAGCCAAAATCATCGCATAAAACTCAGCAGGGTGCATGTGATGTTCTTTGGCAATCCTCTTAAACTTACTATCTTTCTCGATAGTTACCCCTTGATTTTTTAGATACTTTATAGCTTTGGTTATATCTAAACCATACTCTTTGGCGAGTATAGATAGTGACTTATGAGCGATACCTATAGGTAAATCAGATGGTAGAGAAGGTGTTGAGTTTTTTATAGTTTCATATATCTTTTGAGGTGTTGTTTTGTTTATATTTGCCAGTTGGGTAACTGTTTTTGTTGTGTCTGCTTCCATGTTAAGAGCTTTTAGTTTTTGAGTTGCCTCTTTTTTATCAACACCTAAAATAGTACAAAAATCCCCAAATCTTGCAAACTCGGCATACTCAAAAGGAGGTGTCGCCATGCTATAAGCATTTTTAGCTTTTATGCCATTTCCGATGTTTACAAAAAAGCTAAAAGGTAGAGTCATCGTAAGTGTACCTATGACAAATGCTACAACGATAAGAGCCGATAAGTTAAACTCTTTGGTAAATATCTTTAACTCTTTTTTCACTTTCAGATAGTTTTTTATAGGCTTCCAGTTGTAGTAGATATGCCAGATGATAACAACGATAAAAAGAAGCCCCAAGTTTATATGTAGGTTATCCCATGATGCTTTATCGATACCTAAAAAACTCCACCCTTCCCATGAGGTAAACCTTCTATCTGGCAAAAAGTACAAAACCCCACTAGAGAGCATAAGAATGATAAAAGAGAGCAAGGCAGTTAGGGAGATGACTCTTTGGTACTTCATGATTGGTATTCCTTATTGGTGGGTAGATATGTTAGGTGCTTAAGTTAAAAAAGGATTGTATTTATCGTATGTGAACTTAAAGTGAATAGTTCCAAACTTTAAATCTGAAGTGCAATTTTTGAGTTGAAAAATCATAATACATTTTTCTTAAGTCACTTCTTTCTTTTCATAAAATACTACATTTGAACCAGTAACATAGCTATATTCAAAAAAAAAGCATTTTCTAACTTCATTTTTCTTAAAGTGTATAGTTAGCTTGGAACTTTACAAATCGTAACAAAAAACATAGGGGTACTATCATGTCAAATACATTCTCTAAATTACTCATAACTTCTCTACTTGCAGGGTGCGGCAGTGAGACATCTGTAAAGACTATTGAAGTACCTGCACAAGTCAAGACAGAAACTGCTCATAGTGAATCTAATCAACCACTTCCTGCTGAAGTCACAGAAACTTGTGCAAATGTGATACTCCAAGAGCGAACCTCTGTTATTCAAGAAAATCAATACACGCTAGTTTTTCCTACTGATTTACTAGACTCTAGCACTATGACTTATTGTTCCAATCAAATAAAAAACAAAGGCTCTCTCTTTGAAATTGACTATGTTGATCCAGGAGGAAGTGGTATGGATGGTTATGTTAATGGCGTTATTGGAGGTGTACAAAAAGATGGCTCTTGGCAAACTAGTGATGCTAGTTTAACTCAAATGCCTATATTGTTAAGTAATCTTGATGATTCAATGATTATCCAGTGGAAAATAAGCCAAGATAATGCGTTAGATGCCGATGATAAATGGATGGCATCTATAAATGTCATATTTGATAGTGGAGAACCTGATGCTAAACCTGATGCGGCAAAGCGAGATTACGATTTAGTGATTGAATCAAGTAGTCTTCATTTCAATAACAGTACAGAAGATACAGCAAAAGGTAACAAGAAAAACTATCTTGCAAGAAATCCAGATGGTAGCTTGCGTACTTTTGATATCATAGTAGATGGCAAGACTTACAGATATGGTGTGCGATACAAGTTCTACCACAATAGTGGCGATAAAGACAATAAAGTCCATGTGAAATATATCCCTATCGACGAAGAAAATGTTCCACCTTACTTAAATCATTCCCTAAAAGCATTTATTGATAACTCAAAAGAGTTTATCCAATATGCAAATATGTCCGATACTGAACGAGCACTTGCCCATGAAAAAGTGGCTATATCTACCTTGTATCTAAAATCTATTCGAGCAGGTTATGAAGTTTATGCAGGAAAAAGCACCTTGAGAAATGACTATTTTCGGATTGTATTTAAATAAAAGAAGCTTATGGTATTTTCATTGAAACAGTTAGGTACAGAAAAGAGATTTATAAATTTTTTCCGTAATAGAAGAGAAATAAGTTACTCCTATCGAAATTAAACCTTGTTTTATAAAAAAATTTGAGTATCATACCAAATATAAACTTTCAAGAAAAAGATGAATTAGTTTTACTTGACCAGATAAGAGCAGTTGATAAAAGTAGATTGGTTAAAAAAATAGTAGTAATAGAAGAAGAGACAGCAAAAACAATTTCTTCAACTTTGGTTGAAATGTTTCAATATTAAAAACAATCGTTAAAGATTTAGCTTTGATGTTTCCATTAGTTCCTCATGTAGGAACTAATATGCTTGACCCGAATTATCAATTTTATTTAATAAACTCTACCACACTTTCAAAATCTGACCTTAACTGTGAAGATTGTTCATTTACTCTATATCCAAAAGGTAACATCAGAGCTACTTGAAATTTAGTCGTATCTAATCCTAAAACTTTTTCAATATTGTCTTTTTCAAATCCTTCTATAGGGCAAGAATCAATCCCAATATTTGCTGCGGCATTCATCATATTTGCAGCGGCTATATAAGTTTGTCTTGCACTCCATTGGTATATTTTCTCATCACTACTTAAAGTATCACTTAGATGGGAAGCATAAAGTTCTATAAAAGAGTCTAGCTTATCTTGTGGTAGATTGCGACGCATAAGTTGTTTCCTAACTACACCACTTTCTACTTTTAAAGTTTCAATTCCCGCTTGTACAACAACTAAATGTGAACAAGTTGTGATTTGAGGTTGATTCCAACAAAATGGTTTTAATTTTTCTTTTAGTTCATTATTTGTAATTACCAAAAATTTCCATGCTTCCATCCCAAATGAACTTGGTGATTTTCGCCCAACTTCTAAAATATAATGCATATCTTCATCGCTAATTTTTTTAGTTTCATCAAACAGTTTACAAGCATGTCTAAAATCCATTATCTTTAAAAATTCATCTTTTTTACTCATCTTTTTCCCTTTTTTTTAATTAATTTTTATATAAGTTGCAAGCCATAAATAGCTGTAATTCCTAAAGTATAAGCACCAAGCAGATAGACATTTCTAGGGTTTCCTGAAAGTTTTGGTGTTTTGATTTCAGATACATTTAAAATAGCCAGTCCAACCCCGCTAATATATAAAATGATAGAAAAAGTACCATGAGTTACAATACCTTCTAATAAAAATATAGAAACCAAAATCAGACTATTGTTATCAAGTGCAAGTCCTGTATATTTTGTGCCTCCTGCTAATCCATAAGTGCTAAAATAACTAAGTCTTATAGCCGCTGCTGCTAACATTATAAACGCACCTATCAGATATATAGGCTCAAAATTTCCATAACTTAAAAGTAAAATGGCAGGAGTTACCCCATAACTTACTATATCTATCACAACATCAAGTTGTCCACCAAATTTAGCATCAGTAGCTGTTCTGCCTTTTAGTTTTCTAGCGACTAAACCATCAGCCCAATCAAAAGCAACTGCCCAAACCATACCAATCATAGCAGCCTCGTAAAGACCTATAAGACTAAAGTAGATAGCTAGGACTGTACAAGCCAATCCTGAAAGTGATAAAAGATTTGGTAAATCTTTCACATAAGATAAAATTGTTGGTTGTTGCATCTCTAAAGTTGTAGAGTTTTCTTTTGACATAAATGGAATCCTTTGGAATAAATAAGTAAGTTTTGAATTATACAAGGTATTTAGCATAAAAACGCTACTATATCGTAAATCATATTACTAACTGACCTCATCTACTATAACCCCATAGTAGATGCTCTCTCATTTTATCCAAAAAGATAAGCTTAATAATATTTTACTAACTCTACTGTGCTTTAACTGCCGCAATAAAAAGAGTTTTAAACAATTAAATAATGTATAAAGACAGTTATATACTAAAGGAGATTTTTATGATTGTATATACTGTTGGTACTTTTGATTTGTTACATGTTGGTCATTTGGCTTTGTTGGAGTATTGTAAAACATTGGGTGATACTTTTGTTGTGGGTGTCGCTTCTGATGAAGTAGTAAACTCTTATAAACCAAATGTTCCTGTTATTTCACTAAAGCAAAGAATGGAAATGCTTAAAGCTCTAAAATGCGTAGATGATGTACGAGCATATCATGAGCTTGAATATGTATCAGCTTGTAAAGAGTTAGATGTAGATATTTTTGTTATTGGGGAGGATTGGGGAGATAAACCACACAATATAGCAGTGGAAAAATACCTTAAATCAAAAGGGAAAAAAATAGTTCAAATTACTTATGATCCACAAACTTCATCTACAAAAATCAAACAAAATGTTATAGCCCAATACAAATTAATATAGAGTCAAATATGATTTTAAGAGGCTATTTGAAGGGGGTTGCTTTTAAACCCCTATAGGAGTTAAAAACATCATAGATAACTGATATAAAATATCAAGATTATAACACCCCAAGATGTTTTTTTAGTTTTTCATCCACTTCTTGTTGCTCATCTTTGCTAAGTTTTGTCAAAAGTTTACCAAGATCGATTCTTGACATATCAAGAGTACAAAGTTCATTTATGCAGATTTCACTATCTTGTTTTAGGTTTTCTCTTTTTGTTATCTTTACTCTTACACTGCCATTTGTGATATTTGTCGTAAGTGGTAAGAGAGTTACACCTTTGAAAGCTATTTTATCGATGTTTCTGTTTGCTATGTCGTTTTGGATTATCAAAGCTGGACGGATTTTACCAAACTCACTGTTATACTTTTTACCAAAATTTACTAAGTAAATCTCCCCTCGTCTCATCTGCCCAACTCTTCACAAACCTCTTCTATCTCTAAAAACTCTTTATAAGATTTACTATTTAGTGCATCACTGTTTTCAAGCATGTAGAGTTCATCCTCTATCTTTTTTCTTAGTTTTTCATACAACTCATAAGGCAAAACAACACTTTTGATAATATTTTTTTTTGCATCTTTGACGATGGTTATCTCTTTAGGGTTTGTGATATATGAGGGCTTTTTGATAACATCACTTGATGATATAGTTTTCATGGATTACTCCTTTTATAGTATGTATTATACTATTTTAAGATACTATTGTCAAGATAGTATAATATAACTAAATAACTTTTCTATAGAGATAAATTTCCAAAAAACATTTCAAAATGAAATACTTTTCTTTACAAAGTAAAATATATATTACAATACTCCTAAAACCAAATAGGAGCCAATATGCCACAAGAGCCATTTTTATACGATAGAACTCTAAGAGAACTCTTTCAAGAAGTACCAAAAACTTTGATAAAACTATTAGTAGGTCAAGAAATCAAAGAAGTTTTAGAGACAAGTTTTCCAAAAGTAGAAGAGAGACGAGTAGATCTATTAACTAGACTTGAAGATGATACCCTCTTTCATCTGGAGATACAATCCATAAACGATACTCTCATGCCAAGTAGGATGTTAAAG
>JAUTBV010112880.1:0-14048 GCA_032361325.1 Lepetodrilus fucensis
TATATATATATGCATACAGCTTGTATCCAATCCAATGCCAGTTTGGTCAATAAATTTAAAACTCATTGCAATTTATGATTAATGAGACTGTAAATGTAAGTGACTATGACTGTATGGGTGATATGAGCATGTACATGTCCTGGTCCAAGCAAGTAGCCTACTTGCCCTAGATACTAGTATATCTGCTTGTGAGTATTACTAGTAGTACTCGCCTTTGAACGTGTCTCTTAGTGCAGCGGCCATGAATTTCTGCTGTTTGAGGTTGCAGTGGTTTTCAAGAGACAATATCACAGGATAGCTGGTTCAGAATAGAATGATCATAAATACTAGTAGTATTGATAATATGTCCTTCCTTGTTTTAAGTGTGTGAAAATATTACACCACACACACACACAAAGTATATATACGTGTATTACTGTGTTATGATGACCCACATGACTTTGAATAATTATAATAACATATATCCTATATCTATATCTATATAATATATTCAGTATCTAACATATAGATAGATAGTATAATATGTTATTATAATTATTCAAATTCCTGTGCATGACCATATCTGATAACAACAGATAATTTAGTGTATGATCTGTTAGTATTTGAGGGGCTGATCCTGGAGTAGAACAGGTTCCCTTTCAAATGTCCAGAAACATAATAGGTATCATTTATATTGCTCTACTCGATACATAAATGAAATAAATGCATTGTTTCTTACAACTTGTTTAAATGTCGATAACTCGGTCAAAGACTGAAGTGTCCTATAACCGACAGTAAATACCACAAATAATTCACAAGAATAACTACACGACCTTAGCATAAGTGTTATCCCAACATTATCCCTACCATAATACTAACATTAATAATAATAATAATAATAATAATAATAATACTGACAATAATAATAATGAAAATAATAATAATAATGACAACAATAATAATAATAATAATAATAATAATAATAATAATAATGACAATAATAATAATGAAAATAATAATAATAATGACAACAATAATACTACTACTACTACTACTAATAATAATAATAATGACATTAATAATAATGAAAATAATAATAATGACAACAATAACAACAATAATAATAATAATAATAAATAATAATAATAATAATAATAATGACAATAATAATAATGAAAATAATAATAATAATGACAACAATAACAATAATAATAATAATAATAATAATAATAATAATAATAATAATAATAATCATCATCAGCAGCAGCATCATAATCATAAATAAAATAAAAATATATATGTTCAGCTTCAAAGCATAATATCTGTGTCTATCTATATTTGGGAGGAGTTGGCTGTGAACAGTGAACACACGGTAGTCATAAATGAACGCTATAAATATAATGTGATTTATGAATTGAAAAAAATCGCACGAGGAATACTACTATAATATACACTATACAACGTGTAGTAAGTCACTCACTCTGAGGCATGCCATAGGTTTTCCTTGATGGCTCTCAAGACCTCCGTGAAAGGAACGGTAGACACCAGACTGACTTTCCCGTGTTTGATGACCGGGCAGTCATTGGGCCCATCCCAACAATCCACTAGAAGGCGATCAAAGCATTAATAAAATTAGTCAAATAAAAATGTGTTAACAAAACAAACAAAATAATAAAACTAGTAATGCATTGCTTCTGAAAACCGATGGTTTGCATGGGAATTGGAATTGTACATGTATCTGTTTTCAACTTTCTAAAACTAGCTTTGATTAGTATTATCATCTAAACAACTACACTTGTCCTCCTTTTCCCTCCATTCTTCTTATTTTTATTATATAATTAAAGTTTACAAATAAGAATCGTTCTATCCAGGAAATGAAAGTGTACATGTATAGCATTCTAATTCTATCTCACTTTAGATAATTATATTATTAATAATTATGATAATAATAAATATTATAATAATATTAATAATAATAATAATAATATAAAAATACTATAATTATATGCATAATAATAATAATCAGTAGTAGTAGTAGTAGTAGTAGTAGTAGTAGTAGTAGTAGTAGTAGTAGTAGTAGTAGTAGTAATATACTGTACACATGTTTACTTACATTCCACACAGCGACATCCCATTCTTAAAGCTCGGATATATGGTTCAACTGATGCCTCGCTTGAGAACTGGTTACCCGTCAGATATCTGTAAACCAGAAACATACTACTATTATTATTGTTGTTGTTGTTATTATTATTATTATTATTATTATTATTATTATTATTATTATTATTATTATTATTATTATTATTATTATTATTATTATATTGCATATAAATGAAAATAGAATAATTGCAATCAATACAAATGAAAATAGTTATACTAATAGTTTTTTTTATAACAAAATACATTTTTTTAAATAAAGAAAATGAAAGCACCTACAGGCTTTCCTATCTAACGACTGTAATAACGCAAATTCGGATGGAATATTTGGAATATCGGCTGAAAATGAAGGGGTACCGGCATGCATTACTTATCTACCGGCCGTAAAAACAGTCTCGGATGGAAAAAGGCTTGCACTTACGTGTTGTGCGAGGACGCAATCCAGTATTCACACAGAGGCTTGGACATGTCCATATGAACCTTGGTGTGGGAATCATTGAGCATCTCGTTCTCAGTGGACAGCAAGTAGTCATAGAACTGCAGAAATAAGACATGCGCAGTGACAGGCCGGAAGTTCAGAACTGCATTTCAAGAATCGCTCCATATCCTATTATTATAGCTCGAATTCCCGTACCGAGTAATAAGATAAGACAATCTATATAAAATGTAAAAGTATATATAATGTTGTAATCAATATTTGAAATTTGTGAAATCAACCCCAAATAAAGGAATGCAATTCGAACTTTCATAGAGAAAATAAATACTATTATTATTATATCAAATGGGGCCATATACATTTTCCATTGAAATGTAAGTAATGTTAATGATAATAGAAAAATTATTATTATTTCCCTTATGATCTCTGTAATATTTAAAGTACGCTACAATTTAGCATTGCCCATGTTATATGTACATCTACAAGTACACTGTTTCTATTTCCCCCGAGTTACACATGTTATACTGTTCGCTATTTCCTCCTGTTTTATAACTAAATGTATTGTGTTATGAAATAGAAAACGTCAAGTCATGAAGCAATTATACAACAACTTCGTAAAACATGATACCTCTTTTTCACTGAACTGTGCATTGCCTAGAGTTATCCTGGTGTCGTCGACGAAGTTTCTGATTATTTTCCTGGCTACGTCTACTGTGATTTTTTCCTGGAATAAACCCACAAAATTAATCACATCATGTACCTTGAATGCGGACTACAGTATAGTACTTGTAAATACCACCAAACCCCAGCTTCAACTATACTTCCGTGTTGTTTCTATACAGAGTATATACTTATATCTTTATATATATATACCACCAAACCCCAGCTTCAACTATATTTCCGTGCTGTTTCTATAAAGAGTACATAATTATATCTTTATATATATATATCACTAAAGCAGTTCTTCTAAAAATAAATTAAAATATTAAATACATTTTTAAATGTATTTAATACAAGTTTACACGCCAACTATGACACTGTCAAAGCCTTCTATTATATCTTGAACATATTAAACCTCTGCGGGCATATTATTCATCAATGTACTATCATAATACATGTATAGATGCAAATATAAATATATACATGATAAGTAAATGCGTTTTTTTTTTAGCATTCTCACCTCTTGTTCTACAGCAAGGAAATCGACGAAGTTTTCCGGGGTCATTTTCCTGAAGGTTTTAAATTTCGCGGTTCAATAACTAGGTATCGTTTCTCGAAGCTCTCATTATCTATACTACGAGATGATAAGGACTCTCATTGCGATCTCTAAGAGCGTATTCGTTTCAAACACTCGACCAACCCTATGGTGATGCAATTAACCAATGACCAAACACTCATAAATACGAGTACCCTTATTGGCTAATTTCATCACGCGACCGTCACCCTAGGGCATGTCAAGTGTTGAATCGAATACGCTCTATTACGTGGGGATCGTGTACTTACGAGAGCGCTATGGTATCATATAGAGGATTCGAGAGCTTCGAGAAACGATACCCTGATGCACAATTTTGCTTTGTTGTACATTTCTTATTTGTATTTTCCATTAAACATCACGTGTGATCTAATGAATTAACATACTTTATAAAGTATATGCGTAATAGCAACACATGACAATTTATTAGTAAGTTTACATATTTGTGTATAGTATTTGCTATTCATGCATGTATGAATGATCTATCAATATCACTATCAACAACGTCTGATATGAGCAAATAATTTGTATTTAATATATGCACAGATCAATCTATAGCCATGTGTTAATCCAAGCCTACATTTGCACACCATGCTCTGTGGGGTGTAAACTTAAGATTCCTGGCAATATAATCTATATAGCTTTATCTTAGCTCGAACCTTTCTCCAACCTTTCCAGTAAGGTACTGATTGAAGTATTTTGTAACTATCTGAAAATAAATAAATAATATTACATCTTAGAAACAAATGTAAATACCCAATAATTATAGATTGTTATGATTAATTCAGACAATTAAGGGTTAAGTAAAATGGAAATAATAAATATTAATTATGATCTTACTATTATATACTGAAAAAATAGATATCATTATTATGAAAGAATTGGCCACCACTTTGTACATGAGCGAATTGAAAGTAATGGTTAAACTGACAAACACTAATTACCATTATTAACGTCTCAGTCATCGACATATATACATTATAGACAAAAGAAAATACAGTAGCTTGTGTATGTGATATAAATTACATATTTGTCACTTGTTGGTGCTCATGATTATATATATATATTTATATATACTCAACAAGGGGAAATTTTTGAATCGTATAAAAGTAGCTTTAAATGAGTTATGCAATGAAGAATCTTCCAAACGTCTACAGGATCCAGATACTCTTGGAAGACTTGCAGACACTAATGAAGAATAATGGCACCAGGTTCCTCAATGCAAGTTCAAAATTTGGTAGAAAGCTTCACAAAATATCTGCCTGCCCTTAATTTAATTTGTTGAGTATATATATTATATGGCACGGAACGATTTTTTAATTTTTAATTATTTTTTTTAATTGTGAAATATAGTCTATACCTCTTTAGAATGTATGACTTCTTGGAATAATAGATTGTATTCTTGAAAGCCCATTTTCTCTTTGCATTTTAGTTGCTGAAATTTAAATTGCTTAATGTATTAAATATACACTTGTTATTCAGCCAGCCAACATTGAAAAGAAAATGAACTGGAAAATGTTTGGATGGCATTTCTTTGTTACTACACACATAAATTATGTTCTATTATGAATGAATTATCTTTATTACCTTAATTAGTATTGGAAAGTGTAAACAGTGATATATCAAATAATGAGCTCAGAACAGCTATACAAACAACGAATCAACACGTATAAAAACCAACAACAGGCTACCATTCGTGAAGAAAATTGGATTTGGTCTGCTTTGGTCGAATACCAAATGAACTCTGCATAGTACACGTTTGATATCAAAATCCAATAGCTACCATTAAAGCCCTAGATACATACCACGTTGTAAATAATATATACCAATGATCAATCATATCCTTAAAATGTTTTTAAAATAGCTTTCTAGTACATATTTAAATATTAGTTTGCCCAAAGTAAAATGAGAAATAGTTCATACCTTCAGAAGACGTTTGGCTTCCTTGTTCGACATTTTATAGTTCATTTTAGCCAGAGACATTTTCAAATGCCGCAAGTTGTTAATGCTGAGAGAAGAAGAAAAACAATAACCAGCTAATGTATGTTTGTGTGAAAATATTCGACATCATGATATAATGTTGTGGACATACCGGTATATTTAAACAAATCAATGCTGAAAAGAAAATAGTGTGATTTTCTAAAATAGAAATTACTGATCGTATTGAAAAGAAGGGTGATGTTTAAATTTCAAATTTCAATTTCAACATGTTGTATTTACTCAAATTCAACATGATTAGACAAAAGTGTAACTTTCTAAAATAGAAATTACCGATTGTATTGAAAAGAAGGGAGATGTTTAAATTTCAAATTTCAATTTCAACATGTTGTATTTACTCAAATTCAACAGGATTAGACAAAAGTGAAACACTTATCGCAGTCTTGTTTACAATTCATAATACAGTAGAGGTAGTGCAGATGTAGAAGATCAAGTTAAAGATAAAATCACTCACTGAAACTGTATTCCAGCTCTGTCTATAGTGTAGCAACTATGTTCATTCTTTTGAGCAGCGTAGAATTCCTTCCATAACCATCTTTAGAATATGGAAACAATAGAGTCAGTTTATTAACAATTGTTCTTACATCGCTGCGTGAGTAATTATGGCCCAATTATGGCGAGGAACACATACAAATAAACAGCGTTCAATGCATAGAATAGTTTACGTTATTTTTTGGTCTTGCTAAAACACGTTCAGGTGTCATTCTAAATTTAATGAAAATGTAATATTGGAAACGGGTCAGAATTTTAAACGTTAATTACACAAATGCACATTGTGCTTTCAATGACACAAGCGTTTGCAAGCGGCTTACAAGTGTCGTGCTTACAAATGATGGTACAATTTCGATAAACGCTCCCTATTGCATGGGACAGGAAACCAGTTTTTTTTTCTAGCGGCATACTCAGCCCTGTGCTTATTGAACGCACCCCTGGGTACACACGAAATCAGGAAGCTCTCGTACATTATAGTGAATACGAAAAAGCTATGGTATGTTAGTTCAGAATTACCTTTCTTTCAGAGTTTGGTATGATGTCGCTCGAGTTGCTGTCAAGAGTTGTCTAATTCCTTCGTTAAGCACGAGAAAATCATCTTCATTTTTGGCTGGGGAAGTAACAATCGAGAAATAATCTTGTATGAAACGATAGGCCTGTAGATCAAATACAAATAATATTGCTATATCGATTTGATTTATATAACATCAGATTTTTTTTTCTTCTGGTTTTCTACCTGGGTCCTGTTGCTCAACACCGTTGTTCAGATATAATGATTGTAAATACAATTTTATAGAATTATTGTAAATACAATCATATAGAATGATTGTAAATACAATCTTATGTGACCTACAAGTGTACGTCCATTGCATGAAACACTTGTAATTTTACACTACTTGATATGGTTAGCTAAAATATTGCAGCAATAAAATGTGGTTCGGTGGTTCGTGCAATTAGAAATACATTTGTAGTGAGTCCTTAAAAGTTAACAATTGAGAGAGAGAGAGAGAGAGAGAGAGTGTGTGTGGGGGGGGGGGTGCGTGCGTGTGTGTGTGTGTGTGTGTGAGATATATATTTATATATATATATATTATATATATAGAGAGAGAGAGAGGGAGGGGTAATGATTCAAATAAAAACGATTGCAGATTTTCGGTTTTTAACAAATTATTTATTATAATTTAATAATTAAACTTATTATGACATTCTCGAGTGCTGCTCCTGTTCAAATCTAAAACTGCATTACTGGGCAGTAATACAATCGTATAATAAGTTACTGACATACTTTAGATATTTATTTGTATCTAAATATTATAGCGATACTTCCATTAATGTACATCATATCAGATAATCATATCATATCCATAATTATTGAAAACTTTAATCATTAACTTATACTACTGAAATAAATGGACTATTCGAGTATCACTTATAAATTGACGTTCTTCCAGGAAAACGGCATTTCATATTTTGATAGACGTTGATTGACAAACTAGTTATAACGAGAGACAATCTTCATGCACGTAATAACGCTGTCAAATGTGCCACGGCAATTTGGCCGTGTCTCCATACACGTCAAACGTCAACGCTTGGAAATATCCGATTGAACGTCACCTCAACTTTAATTACAGTCTGTTCTCGTACGGACGAAACGATCGATCTTTCATCGTTTTTAAAAAGACCACGTTTGTCTCGTGATTTTCAGACTGCAGCTTTCAAGATCGGTGAAAGCGAGGCTCTATAGTATTTCATCCATTTTGCACACAGCGTCGTAGATGTAATTTAACTGGAAAAATCGATAAGGTGTTCAGACAGGGTTCATTGCTACTACCGTACCTATTCTTGAGTTGATATCATATGCGCCTTTCCTTCATTCATCAAATGATAACATTGCGAATTGTTATCTACCTTCGTCTATTTAAAAAAATGCTGTGGTAATCTTCAGATGCCTTGCATACTCCTCTCAGCAAGCCCTCTTCAGATTAGCGATCCGTGGTCATCGTTTAAAGAAGTCGATATCTTATACGTCAATCACGTGGAAAGATACTAGATTAACGCGCGGTCGACCAATCACCACGCAGCTGACGTCACGAGGCCGCCCATTTGCGGTACACTTGTCTTTGTCGGAAGAGCAGTGTGGTTAAAAATAGAACGTCAGGAAACATTTTCAATGGGAGTGTTTCACGGGTGTTATATCGGTAGAAAAGTGTTCCGAGGTGACTGGTAGGTGTTAGATCACAGTGCTCACCACGATCTACGTTCGGATTTACCATGGACCGTCCCGTGTGGACGCGAGACCGCAGCTAATTATGCACGAGCAACGCAACGCCACACTGTCGGTGGTTCGATTGTGTTGTGGTTGTGGGAACTGTGATGATACCGAGTCCGTGTGATGAAGGCTCTATAGGATGTACTCACATTTAGGATACCATCTGGGCAACGTGAGTATACTCATATATACCAGGGCCACTGCTACGTATGTGTGTAGGCCTACTCATAATGAAACCGAATGGCGATTGCTTTTATTACACATAATTTATAAGAGCCGAGAGCGTATGCGTGCGTGTATATGTGTGTGTGGTATTGCTCTGTTTACATATTATCAACGGCCGTCAGATAACGAGACAGCTTAATATGATGGCACATAACAATACATCGTGGTGGATCTGTTTGATAGGTTTTATTTAAGGTACAGGCCATATAGACCGGTCGGTCTCGTGGCTATATCCACGAGCAGTTCCGCTGTCAGCTAGTACCACGTCTGCTGCTAGCATGGTCCTAGTGTATTGATCGTTTCATGAATGGCCCTGTCTTCATTTCAGCCCGAGAGCTGCTCGGAATAACGCCGGTTGACGGAGGGGTGCAAGGGCAGCTACGAGAAGCTAAGCCCGAGCCCACAAGTCCCCACTCCGGACCCCTAACAGCCGAGATCCTCACCCCCTAGTACCTCTCCCATACACCACCCGGGACGAACCCACGGCGTGAGGTCTTAGCAGCAGCGCGAGGGTAAAGGGAGACACGTTGGGGGGATGTGTGTGAATGGGGTTATCGAGAACACGCGTGTGCGTATGCGTGTGTGCTTACCACGGAGATAGTGCTATATACCACCCACCGACCTCAAGTGGATTAGATTAATCCGTAACAACTGCATGTACAAATGACGATGTCGAGTTTGAACAAACTATCATTTGATGTTACGGTGATGTGTTGTGCTTTTCTCTCTTTATCTCTGATACGGTCGTCTGCTAGATAGACCGTGGGTGTAAGGCGAACCTAAACTGTCGTCTGCTAGCGAGGCTAGTTCGTTCACCAGCCAACATGACCGAGAGCCTTTTGAAAGGAAAGCAGTTCTTCTGTCGGGAGTGGGCTTTTTCGAAAGTGAACCACTGCTTAGATCACAGACCATCTTCCAAGACATGTGGAGCATTAATAATGGGAGGCCCGGGGTGTGGGAAGACCGCCCTGTGTTGCGAGCTTGTATGGCCCACGGTGGAGCTCGGCAAACAGGCCTCCCTCCACAGGCGCTTACTAGCCTACCACTTCTGTCAGGCGCACGACATCGAAACCTTATCGCTGGTGAATTTCATTCGGAACCTGGTTGATCAATTATCTACCTCGGATCTAATTAAGGGGTACGGGGAGAAGGTTCGCGACCCTGCCATTCAGAAACTTCTCCAACCCATGGAGTGTGAACGCGACCCGGACGAGGCTTTCAAACAGGCGATCATCCAACCCCTCTGTGCTATAGAACCGCCGACAGGAACGTCCTTCATTGTCGTAGATTCCGTGGACGAGTCGTACCTACAGACAATCAACGACAGGGTCAACTGTAGCAGAACCATCGCGGAATTGCTTTCCAATCACCACAATTTATTCCCAGATTGGCTCCTCTTGATATGTTCGTCTAGGAAACAAAGCAAATCCGTGACTCGAATGTTTACAGGATTTAGAAAAATTAGTCTGGACGATCTACGGAAATCGCACATAGTGAGAGACGTCCAACAATACATACTGTGTAGATTAGACCAGGAGGAGGCACTCCGCCAACACCTGAGCCGAGAGACGGCTGAAATGTTAAACCAACTGCATATTAAGAGTAATGGCTGCTTCCTGTATTTAGAAAAGGTTCTGGATGGCGTGGCGGAAAACTTCATCATGTTACGAGAAATACGAGAAATCCCAGGCACTTTGAACGGGCTGTATCTGTGGTTATGTCAGAGACTGTTTGTCCGGAAGCAATTTACTAAAATTCAACCGATCCTGAACGCGATCCTAGCGTCTCGACGTCCCATGACCGATGACGAATTATTCTCATGTGTTCACGCCTGTTCCACATCTGTCTGCAGGGACGAGCTTGACAGGCGGCTCAAGCTCATGTCTAAGATTCTCATAGACGGGAAAGGAGGGTCTAAAATACTGTTTCATCACAGCTTCGCCGAGTGGTTGCTGGACGTAAAGCACTGCACACAAAAGTACCTCTGCAATGCCAGCGAAGGCCACGGGATGCTGGCTATGCACTGCACTCAGACCGCGCCCACTCTCACTCCACCGGAAGTACAGGTGTTCGCTCTACATCTGGTTAGGACCAATTTCCAGGCGCCGATCCAACATTATCACATAGTTCTGTGGCTGTTGCTCTCCGGAGCGAAAGTGGAAGATTGCTTATCCGCGGGCCTTCCGAAAGATCAGAAAGTTCTGAAACTTTTATTGGACGCCGGGGCGAAGATGCCGTCCAACGAGGTTGGACCCAGTGATATCGCCGAACCTTCGGAGAAAGACGAGTGCGAGGCTGTAAAAGGACTTCTGGACGTCGACATTCCTTTGGACCAAGTCGACACCAACGGAAGGACTATTCTTCACACTGCAGCCTATCAAGGAAGTGTACAGGTAGTGACTTTACTCCTGAAAAGAGGTGCATGCGTGGAAGCCGTTGATAAAACTGGCCAGACCCCTCTGAACCTAGCATCCAGACAAGGATACTCGGAAGTCGTGGACGTATTGCTAAAATCCAACGCGGAAGTTGACCACGCGGATACCGATGGATGGACAGCGCTGCGGTCGGCAGCATGGGGTGGACATACGGCAGTCGTGGGCATCCTTCTCGTGAAGGGCGCCAAGGTTGACCACGCGGACAGTGACCAGAGGACAGCGCTCCGAGCAGCGGCATGGGGAGGACACGAGGACATCGTCCTCAAGCTGCTGGAACACGGAGCGGATGTCAACAAAGCCGACAACGAGGGCCGGACGGCGCTGATCGCTGCAGCGTACATGGGACACGTGGAAATCGTGCAACATCTTTTGGATTACCAAGCGGATATAAACCACGAGGACTGCGACGGACGTACTGCATTGTCCGTGGCGGCGTTATGCATCCCCGCCAGCGAGGGACATGAGAAGGTCGTGAGCCTGCTTCTGGAACGCGGAGCGGAAGTCGACCACCAGGACCACGACGGGATAACGCCGCTGGTCGTCGCCGCGTACGAAGGTCACAGCGACGTCTGCGAACTCCTGTTGGAGTGGGAGGCGGACGTCGACCATAGCGACCACAACAACAGGACGGCGTTGTGGGCCGCAGCGTCGACCGGACATGCCAAAGTTGTCGGACAGCTGCTCTTCTGGGGAGCTGCCGTCGACCACATCGATGGAGAGGGACGTACAGTGTTATGTGTGGCTGCTGCTCAGGGCAGCGTGGCCGTTGTCCAACAACTTCTGGACCGAGGGCTGGACGAGATGCACAGAGACAACTCCGGATGGACACCGTTACACATGGGCGCTTACGAAGGACACAAAGAGGTGAGTCCTTTAGGATAAATACGGTAACACTTCAGAGACACACATTAGTACCATTTTATGATTATTACTCCCCATTAACCTAACGACCAATATATTACTGTGACTAATCAATACTGACGGTATTCCAGCGGTTAACATTAACATTAACATGAACATGAACAGTACCAATCCTATAGCAATACAGTATACGATCCTGACAATGATACTACATAGTACATGCTTAAGACATCATTCAGTTCCACTAGTCCTCGGTATGTCTTAAGCATCATTGGGCATGTTTAAACATCATTGGACATGAGTAGAAGACCACTAGACTAGTGTTGATGTTCACTGCTGATACGTTAAGCCCAGGCCACAATGTTTCCAAATAAAATTGAGTTAGAGATGTTGCTCAGCTGAGATTTCTCCCATTCATTGCTGTAAAGAGAAACCTGGGTTTGAGAAATCTCAGCAGAGGAAAATCTCAAACTCGTTTTTTCCCGAAAAATCGTAATCTTGATAGGTTGATACTGCCACCTTAAAGCACCTCCTAGATGTGGATGAATCACGATGTCAAATGGGACATGACTAGTGACAACTAGCCATCGACAACGTATTGACCATAGATTCCGAAGGCTGGTAGTGAATCATGCTTACGTGGTTGCACTAGAGTACCACATTAATTATTGAGTGGAGATTAATCATGGGCCTATTTATACAAACAAACAAACACACACACACACACACACACACACATACACACACAAACACACACACACACATACACACACAAACACACACACACACACATACACACACAAACACACACACACATACACACACCATTATCAGCACTGTCAGTATCTGTGGATTACTGACAGGCCACGAGCCATTGAGACTGATACATGCAATTCTAGTCATAGGTAATATAGCATATGATGACATATTAATCAGTGTTGTTCCAGACACGTTTGTGTGCTACACATGTATGTGCTGTGCGAGGTAGAATTGTACTATTAAAGGCGATAACGTTGGACATTTGTCCGGATGAGAAGGGATGCATTCACAAAGAAAGCAGATTATCAGCTGTCTCCAGCAGGGAAACATATTCACTCAATGATCCCCTAGCTTCAGACCTACTACAATATTAATGGCTTTTATTGACCCGTCTACTGCTTTAGCGTGTATTATGTGTACCGCGACTTTGCTAGCACCCCACCCCACCCAGCCTTTCCCCCTCCCCCGACACACACGCCACCCCGTCTCTCTCTATCACACACTTTCTTTCTCTACCTCTCTCTCTCTCTCTTTCTGTCTCTCTTCTCTCATACACAAACACACACACACACACACATACATACACACACACACACACACACACACACTATCTGGCTCGCTGTATCTCTCCCTCCCGTTCTCGGTCTCTCTCTCTATCTCTCTCAAGCTGTCTTAATATCTCTCTCCCTCGCTCTCCCACTTTCTCGCTCCTCTCTCTCTCTCTCTAGCTCTCTCTCTCTCTAGCTCTCTCTCTCCCCTCTCTCTCTCTCACTCCCAGACTCTCTCTCTCTTTCTCCCTCTGTCTAACACTCTCTTATTCCACAAGCTTTCCCTCCTCCTCTCTGGCACTCTCCCCATTCTCTTATTCCGCCAGGTATTTACAGACTGTTTATACTATAAGAACCAGAGGGGAAATGGCACGTAATGGGGTTTGCATCTCTGAGTAATATATTCCAGGAATACGTAACATATACCTCTATATTTCTACATTTACCTCTTTCTCATTTTATTCCTCTCCCGCCTTCTCTATGTGTCTATATTTCTAACTATATCGTCTCTATCTCTCTGTTTATCCTATTTATTCCTCCTCCATATACTCCATCCCCCCTCTCTCTCCCTCTCTCTCCCTCTCTCTCTCTCTCTCTATATATATATATATATATATCCCCCTCTCTCCTGTCGCCC
>JAUTBV010112891.1:0-14048 GCA_032361325.1 Lepetodrilus fucensis
ACAGATACCATATATTGAACTGACAGTTCCTAGTATGTATATGACTTGAAACCTTGCCGTCTTTACGATAGACTATCGACCGTAAGTCATGTTGCTTCCTAGTAGGAGGAAATTCCATTCACTGACAGACAATAGTGTCGGACAAGCACAAGTCTATTGGAAATAATTAATGTCTAAGGTAAACAATTGGAATCAAATTAACTCTATTTCATTTTTGTGATAGATTGTTCTCCTTTCGCCTCTCTGCACGAGAGTTACAAATATAGCACAGTGTACTAACTGGAATATTATAATTAAATATATATATATATATATATATATATATAACTGCATGACATTTATGACATTTATGAACTTTACGTTTCGTTCCTTGGTCGTCGAGCGGTGACACTATTATTGAAAGTACAAACGTCATGATCTGTATGCCAAGTTATGAAATTTTCATTTTTAACTTAAATACAGTCGGATTTATGAACGCATTTCCTGGGTATTACACTATTCTCTTAACGTTAAGTGTTCCCAGCATCTGTTACGAACCCTCCACCCGGATCCTACGCACACTTACAATTCAATGATTACAGAAGCTCTCCAACATCTCCAGCGATTGATCCACACAAAGCAACATACTTATAGATATGAGGGTATAATCCTCCGTATTGCAAACAGCCAATTTGTTATCGATGCTGTCGGCTTCCAGGAGAGACAATAACAGGGCACATCGAATTAGGGGAATGGATTTAGTATGTAAATAGAACGTTCAATAAGTGACCATTATGTGTGAAGGTTAGGCAAAGTTATTAGTATTATAAAGTTCAATGATCTCTGTGACGTATGCTTACATATATTTAGTACTACTACTACTACTACTACTACTACTACTACTACTACTACTACTACTACTACTACTACTACTACTTGAAAATCGATGATATACATCTTGGAAAACAAACAAAAAGTAACACGACGTGCGGACGTGCAAGGTTAAAACGTTACCAGTCCTCGCTGAAAATAACCCGTCACGGGCGTGCGGACGGGCTCTATTTCGAACACTGCTACTACTACTACTACTACTACTACTACTACTCCTACCAGTGTAGTAATAATAACAATAGTAGTAGTAGTAGTAGTAGTAGTAGTAGTAGTAAATATAATAAATATAATAATGCAACTATAAGTCACTAACTGCTTGAATGGAAATATAACAAATGTATTAATTAATTAGTGCATAATTGCATGCCGTATTTGAATTACCAGCACGTAATATGATGGGATAACGGCGCCATGTATTAGGTCCAGGTTGTAGCAACAAGTGAAATTGAATCATGTGGTCCAAAGCCAATATTGAAAAAAAAACATTTTACGCCAATATAAACAAATAACATTTGAGTGTATAGTTTATCTCATTATGAACAACGATAGAAATAGATACGATTTTCATTTGAATTATGATTTACAGAAACTTTCAACATAATCCTGTTCCAAGGAAATCTGCAACACCCGTAGCACTGACTGTTGCAGAAGAACATTTAAATAACGGGTGGTAGCCTATTAATGGACTAAACATGATAACTGCAATAGGCGATATACAGTGAGCGATCTACTATTGAGAAGGTTGTCAACGTTAAAAGCGAGGATTATTACTTCTGCGATGCATGTTAGAACTACTTTCTGGCTTAATTAACGATGGTGATGATAATTACGGTCCATAAATGGCTATCCTGCTACATGTACTGTGAATATCTATGATTACCTATCGACAAACGATAGATTATCTTCACATGGTTAGTTAAATGGAAAATACCCGTCGTATTCATAAGCAATAATTAAAACATAATGGTTACACGAATCTTGCAGTCAAGGACTCATTGCAATCGCCATCATCGTATCGTAAAACACGTTTACTGTTTACTATTTACTACTGCTCAGGTGCCAGTTGCACGACGCTCTTGTGTAACGTCAACGCTTTCTATTGTGGCGGGAGCCCAGTTACAACTATTGTAGCACTACACGAGCGTCGTGCAACGGGCACCAGCAATGCCACTATCAATGTAGATTTTTCCGATCCACAAAAGCTAATAAAACAATTCAACTAATGTATATACCGTTAGTACAATTGATATACCGCTAGGACAATTTATCGCAGGGTCCTTACTATAGTATAGTTGCTAAATCACATACTTCTCAGGACTAGATCCACATTGTATGTATTAATAGTTATCCTACATAACAGGCCTCACTTAGTGTTAAGAAATACAAGTATATTAGTACATAGCTATAGAAAGGTATGACAACACTGTACAAGATTGCAACATAGAATACAAGAGAGCGAGATCTAAAATACCTACATCAGCTCGTTAGAATTCCATTTTCCTGCGACAGTTGCAATGAAGGCTTAATGATGCACCGTGTCCAGTGTCATATCTCCAATTACCTAGACTCTGACAGCAAGAAAGCAATCCCTAGTATTTTAATACCGAATTATACAGCGTCATACCTATAGACACGTTTCAATGGTAATCCAGAATTAGTTTCGAGAAAACGGCGACCTGTTTGAAAACACTCGTGAGAAATTCACCCTCAGGTTAAATTGCATCACACCTGAAACTTGTTTGTTTGCTTTTAGTTTTATCCATTGGATTAAACAATAGTACGTCACGCATCCACACGTGATTCTAAACATAATAACGCTTCAAGAGTATCTGGGAAACAAAACGACAAGACATTTGTTCAACAGCTTTATTTCATATTGTACCGTATTTAAATGTCCTTGAATTTGATCGGTCGAAATGGTTGGAAAACTGTGGTATAATCGTGTGTTGAATGACATTCCCACCCGGTTAACAACGATAACCTCACTGGGACATTTTTGCACTGTGAACCGTTTGTCTCCTAAGTATACAAATAGATATATAACGCGTGTCAGAAGCGATATTTTATATATTTGGCAGACGTAATAATTATTTCTTTTTAAATAAGTTTTTGAAGCTTCTAGCCAGGTTAAGTGGCTAATTATTTAAGTATACATGTAACTATCTCGATGACTTCGGAATTATTTGTCAGCCAATCCATCTGTATCATATACTACGTTGTATCTTCATCTTAACAACATACAGATGTATAGATATCACGATATATAGAACGCTCTGCTGACCTACCACTTGTACGTAACGAGCTGAACAACTAAATCGTGATAAGGCATCATCCGATAAAAGGATAACTAATGAATTGATTACTACTTTCCCAGTTTTATTGAAGGGTTGCTGGGGGATCAGATATGATGGCGAATTAGTCCTTGACTGCATGTCCTGAGTGGTTCGGATACCTGACTAACTGATTGTCAGATGTGATGTCTATAATTAGTATATATTAGCAACACGTTAGCGGGTGCTTGTGCTAAAAGCTATGTATATATTCACAAAGGATTTCCTGGACGGACTCGCCATCGCTTGGGGCTGTTTGGATAGCCACTGGTCATTGCTATCTGGATTCCGCCCGAGTGTCAATTTTATCTGTGAATGGATCGACACAAAGAATAACAAGGAAATCAGTAATGGGTGGATTTCAACATTACGAGCTTCGTAACTCCTAAAATAACTATATTAAAATAGTAACAGTTGCTAGGTTATGTTAACCTATATCCTATATCTCATAACGCTGTTATCACAGCATATTCCACGGAAACACAAGCAATGTCCAGCGTTGATAGGCCAACTGTTCCCTATTTATTAGATATGATAGGACACTTGACCATATAGTTAATTTGTAGAGGTTAGTTACAGTTCGAGTAAATAGTAGGTTAATATGCAGACAAATCGAAATGGACTCGCAGTAATATTTCAATTGAATTATTTTTATATTCATACACCTAGACTAGTCCTTGTATTGTCCAAAACGTTCCGTTGCAATATTTTCGATTTTCAATAGATTTTTGAAAAATTGGCAGTCTTTCCTTTCCATTGATATTTGCACGACTGGAATCGCAGCAGTGTACGGCTAGCATAAGATGTTGCAGACAGGTCTTACATGGTCGTACCAGTCGATCATGCTCGTGGTTGATCGCGGGTCCCACAGTCGCACGATTGGTTGTGCAACTGGTCGTGCCACCTGACAATTGGTGTTGCCACCTGTAGTACGACCTCACGATCGGTAGTGCGACCAGTGTACGATTTGCCCACGATTGCAACATTTTTCGGTCGCAGCTATGTCGTAACCTGGTTGCAAGCCCGGTGTGACTGAGCTATGGATATCGTCGCAAACATTGCAGATTGGTCGTATCTCTGCCAACTCGCCACCAATCGCACGATCCGGTGTGACTGGGGCTTTAGAAACCATGTCTCCTAGTTCCTTTCAAAGTAACATGCATTTCCTAGAAGAAAATCCATAGCGTTTCCGAACACTGGTATGAAGAAAAACTGGTTAAAATGATGAATGATTTTATTCTGCATTATTCACAAATGGGTTGAAGAATTGATCACAATTTTAGGAAGACAAGGTAGATATTCTACACAATATCTAAATACATTTGTGAGGAGGCAGGCCAACACCGCTGGCAGTAAATAGTAGTCAATGTACCACTCTCTGGCCTTCAATACGCTCCAGTAGATGTCTAATATATGTTACAATATAGGAACAGAGTGCATGGGCGTAAAACAAGCTAATATTTCACTCTTGTTTAATAAATTTCCAATTATGAGGGAAATAATGAGGGAAACAAAAATCAAGAAATCGTTTATATACAAATACAACTCCATGGGTAAACATGATATATATTTTCCTATTATTGCCATGGAATGAAAGACATATTTCCAGTTACATCTATATAAGTATTTCATTGACAGTCACATTGTAGAAACCACTGATGACAGCCAATGAGGATACCTCTTACATATTCAGGTAAGGGAGCACCACGAATCAGAACCTTGCTTTCATCTCTACAGTAGCAGAGAATGCCAGAGTAATTATGACAATATTTCTTTCAATAAAATCTTTTTAAAAGGAAGCAAAAAAGCAATATTTAAATTTCTCACAAAAGCAAATAAAATAATGATGCTAAAATGGATGATAAAAAAAATAATGTCTACATTCACTGTCAAATGACATAAATTTGATGTTTATGTCAGAGTGGTAAAAAATACAGCTTGATTACCAATCCTCATTAATTTATTTTTTATTTTTAAAAAAAATAGAAATATGTCTAATTATGAATTATGAAAATATGAAATCATAATTATTAACCCAATTATCTGATAAAATGGAATCTATCTATAAAGGCACCAAGGGCTAAAGGAAGACTGCTGTCTCAAGGCATGGATGAACCAATCATGATGTGCATACTTATATATCAGGAATGCAACTTCATTCATACACACATACACACACACCATTAATTCCAATCCCTTTCACAAAATTAGCATCCGCTAACTGTCAGGTGCTTTGGATTCTGCTGTTGGATTATTTGTTATTTTGGCAACATTTGCCTTTCTGAAAAGGTCATCATCGGAATCGCTGTCCATTGTATTATTGACACATGCAGGATGTCCCACTTCTGAAGATATCTGACTCTGCAGTACTTCATATGAAGACCTCCGTGTATTTGGTTCCTCTTCTAAAGGCAATGGATTGTTTATATTTTCGGCAACATTCGACTTTCGTAACAGGTCATCAACCGAATTGCTGTCCATTGCATTGACACACAGAGGTGGCAACTCTTCTGAAGAACTCTGCGGTTCCTCTTCCAAAGATTTCTGAACCTGTGGTTCCTCTAACAAATCCTGATGATCTTGTGGTTCCTTTAGTGAAGAACCTACGTGTGGGATCTCTTCTAAAGACCTCTGAATGTTTTCTCCCTCTGTTGAAGAACTTCTCAGTCTCTGTGGATCCTCTTTGGAAGACCTCTGATGCAATGGTTTATCTTCAGAAGACCTCTGATGCAATGGTTTATCTTTAGAAGACCTCTGATGCAATGGTTTATCTTCAGAAGACTTCTGATGCATTGATTCCTCTTCAGATGACCTCTGATGCAATGGTTTATCTTCAGAAGACTTCTGATGCATTGATTCCTCTTCAGAAGACCTCTGATCCAATGTTTTCTCTTCAGAAGACCTCCGATGCATTGATTCTTCTTCTAAAGCACCTTTCTGACCTTGCATTGCCAGCTTGTATATGTACAGAGGCTCGCTCTTATCCTGGGAGTCGATGTGCCGCAGCTGGCCATGGTTGAAGCTCTTGATGGATAGGTTTTTGGCGAGCGTGGCATCGAACCTGGGAGCACTCAGGTCATGCGTACTGATCCTACGGAGACTGTCGGTGCGACTGAAGGTGCGGATGGAGGACATGAGTGAGTGGAGGTGGTCCAGATCAGGCTCCTCAAAGGCAGCAAATAAATCTCTGATTGCCATTGGTTTCATTTGATTATCTGAAAATGAAGTGAGACAAATTTATTTAATTAATTGATGAGAAGGATATGTTGAAATATGGCAGGCAAAGAAGCTAAAATTAAAAAATTAAATAGAAGAAGAATTTATATATTATTAGATTTACAATAAATGCAGAGATATACTCAGACCTGATTTAAGTTTGGATTTCATAAATGAGCCAGCATTGGTCTTCTCAGAGTTAGATGCATGCTTCTCCAGTAAATTCTTCAACATGGTGCCCTGTAATGAAACACAATCACAGTAATTCCAAGTATATTTAAATAAATAATAATAATAATGGTGATGATGATTTTCTGAATACTGAAAACATTCCATTTTACAAGATCTACATTCCTATTAATATAATTCAATTATTTCATTGACTACAAAACGTCGCAATCTTAATGCAGATTCTTCCACATGGGTACGGACATCCTACCTGGGCGAGATCTACAGGCTTCAGTCCGTGCATGTTCTTGCAGTGTGTGTCGGCTCCATGTTGAAGGAGTGCATGTACCACAGGAGTGTGGTTCCTCTCGCTGGCCTCATGCAGGGGAGTGTTGCCCTTGTTGTTGGCAACCGACACTCCAGCGTTGTGCTGCGAACAACCGAGAATGAAACCAATAAGGTGAAGGTGATTATCACTCATTCTACATGTGGAGTGCTGTCATTTAGAGTTGCTCTGGAGCAAGCTGCTTAATGGGTACAAAATCTAGTTATGGAATACCAACCTGTAAGAGCATTGTGACGCCAGCAGTAAACCCTGTGGCCGAGGCAATGTGAAGAGGCGTGTCTCCGTTCACATCCTGAACTTTGACCTTGCCTCCATGCTCCAGTAAAGCTTTCAGCATCTACAAAGACAGAAAGTTTCTTAAGATCTTTTTTCATCAAAAGGGTAGGTTAAAGTAAATCTCTCTCTAGAACTTTCTCTCCAGCTTGTTCTCTCTCTCTCTCTCTCTGGAGCTCTCTACACCACTGACTCACATCTGCATCATTGACAAAGACAGCCAGATGGACAGGGGTCATCAGTCTGTGGTTCTGCATGTTGACTGCTGCACCATGCTGTAGGAATGTTGTCACCAGGTCCGGCTGTCTGTGGAGGATTGCCATGTGGAGAGGAGAGTAGCCATTGGTCGACTGGCAGTTGATTGACAGGTCTTCCGGTGAGCGTGGGGCAGTTCTCTGAAATGAGAATGGCCATTTGGGTTGTACTGACAGACTGACAGACCAAGGATGATAACTGCATTGCCATGGGAAAAACTTCATCATATCATGATCGCGTCAGAAAGGGAAATACATGTATCTCAGAACGTAAATAGATTGCACAGTTCTCACCTTGAAGAGATTGTGACACTTGTGACACTGACACAGCGGGTGGCAAGGTTCTCCTGAATGACCTTCACCTTCGACACCATCTGGGCTGTCATCAAAATCATCAGTCTGCTTGTCAAAACCAAGATAAAACTTGACCTACATTTGAAAATATCAAAGCAAAGTTAATCCTTTGTCCAATGGAGAACTTTATGTTCAAAAGTAAAACCTGAAATCAATGTGCATATATATGACCAATCAACGGAATATATAATATTTATTGATTGTGCAAAAAGGTCAAGTAATGCCAAAGTCTTTACACTCTATATCAATGTATTCCAGGACTGTTTTCACATAACACCTATATAACAGGCAATACTTTTACTTTACAGAACAATCTTCGACAAGCTGGGAGATCCTTCGAACATTTTACGAGTGCTTCTCCAACTTCAGTGATCTTACCAACTGAATGTCTCCACGTTGAATAGCACGGAACAAATTCTCGATCTTCTTTTTCAGTTTCTCTGAAAGACCTACATCAAGTGCTGCAGTCTCAAACTTGAATGTGAAATTTTCTTTCAGGTTTGTCGGCGCACTGGTCGACCGTGGGATCTTCTTGGACCTACTGGGTCCGGCGGTGGGTGTGATGGGCCGGTTAGGTCCTGTTGGAGATGTGATGTGCCGGTTGGATCCTGTCGGAGATGTGATGATGTTCACGTTTTCTTTCATGTTTTCCTATGATAATTACAATATTTTGCATACAATTAATTCAATTGAGGTCGAGCAAATTATCATAATCTGCAATAAACATATCTTACTTTTTGCATAAACTGAAAAACAAATTAATAACATTGTTATTTTGGAAATGATAAAAATCTGTGTTGTTAAATAATTTATCTAAAAATATTTCCATGTCAATTCAACTTCTGATTATGTATCCCACCTGTGGAGATTATCTCGTATAAAAATCTCTCCTCTTGAGTGAGTATCTCATCTGTGTTCTCACCCACTGAGATCATCTCACCTATCGCATTATCATTTCAACTGTAGTTATCATCTCACTGTAGCGATATCATCTCACCTGTTGAGTTGTCATCTCAACTGCAGAGTTATCTCACTTGTGGCATTATCATCTCACCTGTTGTTATTATCTCATAGCAGTATCTCACAGTTGTCTTACCTGTCGAGTTATCATCTCGTCTGTAGATTAATCTGGCATTATCATCTCACCTGGATAGTGACAGGCTGTATATCGATGCCCCTGGCATTATCATCTCACCTGTATAATGACAGGCTGTATATCGATGCCCCTGGCATTATCATCTCACCTGGATAATGACAGGCTGTATATCGATGCCCCTGGCATTATCATCTCACCTGGATAGTGACAGGCTGTATATCGATGCCCCTGGCATTATCATCTCACCTGGATAGTGACAGGCTGTATATCGATGCCCCTGACTGCCAGAGTGAGCACACACTGCACTGTCACGTTCTGTGTGAGGCTCAGAGGTGTCTGCTTCTTGCGATTCCTGATGCTGGGGTCCGCGTCGCTCTCAATCAGGGTCTTCACAATGCTCTCTGTGCGCATAACAATCCTCAGCATAACCACAACAATACAATCAGGAATGAGGGGATGCCTGAACTTACTATTATTCCACAGATTAATATAGCATCATCAATCAATTATACATCTTCTAGGATGCAATTATTCATATCAAAATTTTATTCTCAATAATTTGTTAGACTAGTCAAAAACGGTTTTCTCCATGTTTGCATTAATATTAAATATGTGATTGGGGCAGGTGGATATGTTTGGGGCATATGGTAGTGCAATGATGGAATATTTGGACTTCAAGAATCTTGTAAGTAGATATCAACCCCAATTTAAACAAATAAAATAAATATATATGCGAATAGTTACAATATAAACCTACCATATCCCCACTTAGAAGCCAGGTGAAGTGGTGTATCGCCGATATCGTTCCTGACATTAATGTCGATCTTCTTGCCAGTGGAATCGAAGAAAATCAGCGCTTTCACGCACTAAAAGAACAAATGTAACTTGTAGAAAATAATGTTCTCAGCTTGCGGCTGGCAATGATATTTATTTATTTATCTTCAGACAGTGAGTGAATATGGAGTTTAACGTCGCTGCGGGAATGTTTCACCCATTTGTGACGAATCTTCAGACAGCACCATTCAGAAAATGTATGGTCAACTCATTGAAATGAAATGATTCTTTGCCCCTGAACTATCATACATTTCACAAAAGCTCACGTGGATAAAATGTCACATTTCCTGCTGGATCAGAGGAACGTGTGACAATGTTAACCGTGGGATACAATGATGTACTCACGTCCTCGTGACCATTAGCCGATGCCAAATGTAGCGGTGTGTTGCCGTCCGTATCCACAGCCATGATACACGAACCAAAGTGCAGTAGAAGTAACTGTGAAACAAACATTATAATAATTAATGAAAAACATTTAAAAAAAATTAAAACAATTCAAAGAACAATATTAAAATGTTATGAAATTTGTCGACCAACGTGTTCATCAACCAATGCTATATGCAAAGGTAGCAAAATGGCGATAAGCTGATGGACTCAACTCTCAGACAAATTTTATAGAATACTATGTGAAAACAATTTGTTCCTTCCAAATGGTATAATGGTTATTGAATCCATTCCTAGCTGGATTTCGTTCAGCCCCCATGTATAATATTCATTCCAGACATATATACTTTTGTTGATGCCTCAGTAACTAAGGGGTGCCAATAATAGATAGTGAAACAGTAAATAGGGCATCCTTTAGCTGCAGTGTGTGAGTGAATATGGAGTTTAAACGTTGATGCAGGAATGTTTCGCCCATTTGCGACGATATTTAGCTGCAGAACTGGAGCTATACCTACCATGACATTCTGGAAGCCGTGTTGACAAGCCAGGTGTAGCGGGGTCAGACCCAGGTAGTCCGTGGCATCCACCACCGCGCCGTGCTGCACCAGTAGGTCGATCAGCTGAGCCTGCCCGTAACACGCCGAGATGTGCAGTGCTGCAACAAGGGAGATAACTGCTTTCAGTCATTGTGAAAAATTTGGCAAAATTGTCGCACTATGAGAAAGCATTCGAGAATAGATTTGACACAATATAAAACTTCATGGATACAGAAGTTTTCCTATAAATATTGTTTAAACAAAATAATAAACAAATTAAAATATAAATGCTGAGATGTGCAGTGCTGCAACAAGGGAGATAAATGGTGTCAGAAATTGTAAAAATAACTGGCAATGAGCAAGCATTGATTTGATGCAAAATAAATGTTTAAACAAATATGAATAAATAAATAGAAATAAAACGATAAATGCGTGTATTATTTTTACCGGTGTATCCCCTGGTGTCGCGTGTGTACGCGGTGACTAGGCTGGAGTCAGACTGTATCTGCGCCTGGATCTGGCCACACTTGTCACAGTAGCACAGCGGGTGGCACAGCTTCTCCAGTAGCTCCTCAGACACCTTCTTCGGCTTCTCCAACATCGCACGCACCGAGTCCTCGTCTCCGTTCTGTACTTTCTGCTCAGAACAATTCACAGCAGACATTTAGTTGAGTCATTTACAGGATAATGAGGAAGTGAGCTATTGTTTTATGCCATAGCAGGAATCTTTCATCCATATGTGACGATTTCTTTTACAGGGTGCCATAATGAAAATATCTTGAAAAAGGGAGATAATTCAAGAGTGAGTGAGTCAGTGATTATGGAGCTTTATATCGCTGCGGGATCCAAGAGTGAGAATTGGATGTAGAGGTCAAGCATTTGCCTTGTAAAGTATGACCTAAGATAACTAGTCTGAACTTACCTGGAAGAACTCGTCGACTACAAGGTTTGTTCCACTGGAATGCATGGCAGTGTTTTCGTCCGTGGCTCCATTGATACCCTGCCACCCATAGCCCTGTGTGAGAAATAGCAGGTCAGAAGAAAAAAACCATTACATTTTAGTAAACAAATTATTTCTAATTTATTAAATATGCAGAACAATTGAGACCATATTCTGATTGTATTTGTAATCTCGCCATATCTGAGTGATTTACAATCCAGAGGTACATAGATTCAAGCCTAGCTCATGCCATGCATCGTGTATCACTCGAGGAAAGTGCTTAATAATAATCATAATATATGCTGTAAAATGGGTACCCGGTAGGAAGAGATGGACATTTTGTGAATGTCAACCTTCTAGCACCTGAAAAATGCCTGCTTCGTTTGTACACTCCCAGAAGATGAAATTAGTGCACATCGATCCATTGACCAGAGTAATAGTGCTTTGAGCATGAATAAGTATGGAGCTATGCACTTGATAAATATTATATTTATTTTTATTACTTATTATTATTTACCTTAATCTTGTCCTTGCTGAGAACCTCCTGATGGACTTTGCCAGTCGTGATGTGTTCCAGCGCTGCCTCGATAGACGCCAGATAGAATCTTAAATAAAAGGGCCTATGTTAAACACTGACGAATGGTACTTTATAGATGCTGGATAGAACCTGAGACAGAAGGGCAACACTAACTACTAATGGTCTCGTCTGCTGCATGGTACTGATTGATACAGAATGAGAACTCACCCAAATTCTGCATCCTCCGAGCACTTGGAGAAATGGAAGTTTGTCATGAAAGCAAGATTGGCCATCCTAGAAAAAAAGGTACGTGTGGATTTAATAAAACATTCAAGAAAAAATAGAAATAAAATTCAGGGATTTATATGTTGTGAAATATGACATTGATTACTAAAAAACATGTGATCAAAATGACAGATACTGGACCCAAAACAAATGAATACATACCAATTTGGGATCTCAGATTTGACAATCAAGTAAATCAGGATTGGGAGGAAGTCATCGGTTGTCATCATGTCTTCTGGTGCTGAAAGAGTGAGTGACTGAGTGACTGAGAGCGATTTGGTTGGGGTTTAATTCCATTTCAAAGAATAAGTCAATGACAATACAGCAAATTCCTTTGAAACCAATGGTCAGCTGATGGTCAATTGATGGTCAGCTGATGGTCAGCTGATGGTGACAATGACAGTGTCCAGATACTCACCTGAGGCATTGGATCCTCTGGGTGGTCTGGTCAGTGTGGCCACAACTCTCTTGATACAAAACAGTCGGCCGATCGGAGTGGTAAAGTTGTTCAGACGAGACAATTCTATCTTGGACAACGACACATTTTTACTGGAAGAACAAAAACTGTGAAGCATATTTTCCAATCATGACTGTGTATCGGTTTACTGGACATGTGGCAAATAATGGTATGAATCGGTACATCGATATATTGATCCAACCCTGGGTATCTCGAAGCTCTAATATCGGATATGAGACCATAGCGCTCTCGTAAGCGCATGATCCCCATGTATTGAAGATCGCTACGAGTCGTTATGGTCTCATAGTAGATATGAGAGATTGGAGAAATGATACCCTGCTCCCTACACAGACTGAGACAAATCTCTAACCTGAAGGATTTCTTGATTCCGAGATCCTCTAGATGGAGAGCAGAGAGGTTCCGGGTCAACTTGTTGACCTCTGCATCCTTGGACCCCACACTAGCCGTCACCACTCGGAACAGCTTCCGGAACACGGCATGCATGTAGTATGTCTGAAACATGAAGATAATCGGAACTGCTATGAACATCAAGCAGTTTTTCGTCTTTGTACAAAAGGCACCTAAAACTATCAAAGTTCTGCCATTGCTCATAGTATACCTGCAGTTTTTTTTTTGTCTTTGCCGGCTAGATGTTGTCTGGTTCGAAAGTATGTTCACGCAGCGACAAAGTGCAAAAAAAGAGAAAAAATGGCAGACCTGGCTCAGTCTACTCAGTACCAAATTGTTTTCGGCCAGCCCAGTCTAGCCGGTCGCGAGAGTATGTGATATGATGCAGACACAAAATGGCTAGAAATCTCAGCCGGCGAAAGTTATTACGAAACATTTCTGAGTACGATTTCATACTCAACTCAGAATGTTGTTCCTAAAACATGACGTCATAACCCTAGACTCACAGCATACTCAGGCTATGTTGTCACTGATTTCAGAATGAAATCATTCTCAGAAGGTTTCGTAATCTCGGGGTCTTATGTCTGCAACGAGATGAACCTCTCAAGTACAGGTTAAAGATAAAAAGCAGTTGTCTCCCTTCATACAAAAGACACCTAAAACTATAGGCCTGGTAAGGAGGTGGCTACAGCACGTAAACTAATGCAAATGTGTTGATCTGCGCTTCGCACATACATCACTATACCTGCAGTAGACTGTAGCCACAATAGCCATGACGTA